>PJEX01000141.1:73961-106908 GCA_005350895.1 Colletotrichum tanaceti
TAGAGGTATTAGTAAGTTAGCCTATAGGCTTACTATTATTAAGGCTAAGAACTATAAGCTTTATATAGGGATAGAGGTACTAAGTAAGCGCTAGAGGGCAAAAAAGACCTAACTATATCTTAGAGGGTTACTTAATACTGCTAAAGTAGAGGCACTATAAGTAGAAAAGGGTAGTATTAATGCTAGAGGAGAGAATAACTATTAGAAGGAGGGTTGTATAGAAGGTACTAAACTACGCACACAGCGATATAGCAATTACAGAAAGCCTAGACATAACATATAAACCTATAAAGTAGTTTAGGATAGTGATAAGGAAGAGGATAATAAGTAGTTTTAATTAATTTTATACGTTATAGTTTAATTAACTTATATAAAAGGTAGAAGGGTAGAGGAAGGTAGCCTGCTCGCTATATTAGCCTGCTCGCTATACAAGTACGTTATATATAATAGAAAAAGTTATATATGTATAGTATTAAAAACTCTTATAGTAAGAGAAAAAAGGTTATATAAGGGGAAACCTATTATAGGTTATAGTATAAGGAAAAGATAGTTATAAATTTATCTTCTTTTATTTATTCTTATTCTTATATCTTTCCTTTAAAGTAGTAGTAATTATATAGACTATGTTATCTAGCTCTTTAAGCTTATTTATCTTTATTTCTACTAGTTCTTTAGGTAAAACCCCTTATTATTTAGGTTTATAGTCTCTTTAAAATACTTAAGTATCTATAAATTAATAGGCTTAGTAAATATATCTACTATATTATTCTTAGTATAAACGTAGAATA
Source organism: Colletotrichum tanaceti (assembly GCA_005350895.1). Lineage (NCBI taxonomy): Eukaryota > Fungi > Ascomycota > Sordariomycetes > Glomerellales > Glomerellaceae > Colletotrichum > Colletotrichum tanaceti. The sequence continues at coordinate 74,750 of PJEX01000141.1, forward strand.
AAGAGATATTATTATTATAGATATAAAATCTAGTAAAGTAGTATTTATATTAATATGTTTAGCCTTCTTATATAATTCTAGATTTTTAGCTATACGTTAAGTAGCTTTGTTATCTATTAATATTATAGGCTTATTAAGCTTATTAAGCTTATAGGTTTTAGAAAGCTTTAATTCCTTATATATATGGGAATAAGAATTATATAGATATATAGCTTCCTTTATAGCTTCTGTTAAAGCTATATATTCTACTTTAGCTAAAGATAGAGCTATAGTATTCTGTTTTATAGAAGACTAGCTTATAGGATTATAATAACCTAAGTTAAATATATAACTAGAAGTAGATATTCTATTATCTAGATCTCTAGCTTAGTTAGAGCCTATAAACCCTATTAACTGTAGATCTATTATATTATTATAGTTAAATATAAGGATAAGATTAGGGTATTTATTTAGATAACCCTATATATAATCTAAGGCTAAAAAGTACTCCTATAAAGGATTACTTATATATCTAGTATATAGATTAATAGGGTAGGTTATATCTAGTCTAGTTTTAAGGCTAGAATATAGTAGAGATCCTACTTATTATTAATATGCTTTTATCTCTTCTAGAGTTACCTATACTGTATTTTTCCTTAATTTTAAATTAGGATTAATAGGACCTCCCCTAGAAGGGATATCTTTCTTATTATACTTTTCTAGTAATCTATTTATGTAACTAGATTAATAGATATTTAAGATCTTATTCTTCTTATCTATAGATATTTTACTACCTAGAAAGATAGAAGGTATCCCTAAGTCTTTTAAGAGTAAATATTAGTATTTTTAACCTTATTAAAGGTATATTTCTTATGCCTTTTGTTACTATCTTTTATAGTATCTATATAGTTATTTTCTTCTACTTCTAGAGAATTAATCTCTTTATAAGTAAGAGTTATTATATTAAGAAAGTATAGGTTATTTTTAAGTACCCCCTTATAAATAGTACTAGAGTCTTTTGTATTTATTAAAGTAACTGTTTTGTCCTAAAATAGGGAAGCTATTTTTAGCTTTCTAAGACTATTTTAAGTAAGGAGATTTATTCCTAGATTAGGTATATAATAATAGTTCTTAAGTATATATATCTTATTATTATCTTATTTCTTATTATTATTATTAGGGAATTATATAGCAATATCTCCTATAAGGTTTATATTTTATTTCTTAGCTTCTCCCTAGTTTACTACTCTATTAGTAGCTTTTACATTTATAAAGAGAGATTTATTACTTATAACGTTAACTATAGCTCCTATATTAAGGTATAAAATGTCTCTATTATCTATCCTAGGTCTAACTTAATCTATATTATTTATATAACCTATATTCGTATTATTAGAAGAAGAGTTATTGTATAGTTTATTATAGGAGATTTTACTTATAACGTCTTTAAATTTAATAAGATCTTTATCTATATTGTCTTTATCTTTATCTTCTAGGGTACTTATTTCCCCTTTATTAAGATCTATAGTATCTAAAGTTATATTAACTAAAGAGTCTACTTCTTCTTCTTCTTTACTATTAGAGCTTATTTCTTTTATTAAAGCCCTTTTAGCTATTAAAGCTTTCTGTTTTTTATAGAGGGTTTCTTTCTTCTTATTTTTTATACCCTTATCTATCTTATTCTTATTATTTACTGCTAAAGCAGTAGGTTTCTTCTAGCCTTTTAGGGCTTTATTAGGGTAAAGAAAATTACAATCTTTAACCTTATAGCTTTATAGCTTACAGTAAGTATAATAAAGTCCCTTCTGCTTTTTCTAGGGTTTTTTACTACCCTTATTATTATAAGTATATAGTATAGTATAACGCTTTCTTTTTGCTTTATCTATAAGATTAGTATAAAGAGACTTAAAGGTATAAGCTTCTAAATCTTTTCTAAGCTCCTAGGTTATATTAGTAATTAAACCATTATAACTATTATCTAGGCTATTTAGAACCTATAATATTATTACTTATTTAGGTAAAGGTATATCTTTTAAAGTTAGACTATCTATTAGCTCCTTTACTTTATTTAAGTAGGCCTCTATAGATTTAAAAGAATCTAATAAAGTATTAAAAAACTCCTTATAAGTAAGGAATTTATTAGTAAAGCTAGTAGGGTTATAAAGATCCTATAGCTTATACTAAGCTTTATAACCTATTTTAGAGTCTTTTATTACCCTAAGAGGAGAATCCTTACAGTAGAGTCTTATATAGGTAAAAGCCTTTTTATTACTCTTCTTTTAGGTAGGAGTATAAGGCTTAAATTTAAGGTTAAAGTCTATATCTTTACTAATAAGTAATGCTTTAAATCTTAAAGCCTAAGTAAGGTAGTTTTAGCTACTAGATAGTCTAGGTATATTAACTTTCTCTATTTTATAGATAGTTATCTATAATAGGTCTTGTTTTATAGGTATAGGTATAGTATAGGTTTAGTTTAGTATTTAATTAATATAATAGGTAGGAAAATAGGTATAGAAATTTAGGCTGTATATTTATATAGAGCTTAAAAGAAGGAATTAAATAGTGGTTAAAAGGAGTATATAGGAGGTATAGTTGATTTTTTTTAGTATAAGGGTAAAGTCAAGGTATAGGTATAGGTATTCATCAAGGTAAAATCAAGGGTCGAAAATCAAGGGGGAGTATTTTAAGAAAATAGATAAGATATATTAAATCGTAGGTTACAGATAGTTTAAATAGTAGTACTCTTGTTGTTATACGGTTAGGGTTAGTAAAGTTATTATTAAAAAGGTAGGTAGGAGGTATAGGGAAGAAGTTAAGGTTATTTGTATATAGGTAGCGTTATTATAGGTAATTAGTATTTATATATATAGGTAGAAAAAGGATATATAGTATAGTAGTAAGAAGGTTAAAATAGTTATAACTTAATATATTAAAAGGTATAGGGTTTAATTTTTATAAAGGGTAAAGATCGAGGGTTCTTTAAAAAGCGTAGTTTTTATAGTATATTTCTAGTCTTATAGGTATAAGGCTAGGCTTATAACTACTAAGAAGTAATTAGGTAGAATAGTAAGTAAGAGTAGAAATTATATATTAATAAGTAAGGAAGATATATGTAGTAGAATAGTATATTAAAATAATTACAATAATTCTTCTAGACTAAAGAATAGAGAAATCCTCTAATGTATTAAAACAGGGTATAATTAGTATCTAGGTTCCCTTAATTATATAACTACTGCTTAATTAAGACGTATATAGACTTAGCTAGACTGCTCTAATTAGGAGAACATAATATAAGTAATTCTTTTCCTTTAATTTAGACCTAGATCCTTTAGATTAAGCTAAAGCCTTTTATTAATAATTTACTTTTAATTATAGTTATATAAGTTATTTAGAAGTATTCTCTCTTTTAATTAGTTAGATAAGTAAGTCTTAATTAGGGCTTCTAAACCTCTAATTAAGATAGCTCTTATATTAATTAAGGAGGTATCTTATGTTAGCTTTAGTAGGTTATAGTAATTAGTTCTAGTTACTTTACTACTCTAGCTATCCCTTTACTATACTCTTTTAATAGTCTCCCCTTCTAGAAATCTAAATAAGTAATAGATTGAAGTAATTAAGATAATAAAATAACTAATTAAGGCTAAAAGTAAGTAATAAAAGCCTAATTTAAGTAATAGAAAGATAATAAAATAATAAAAATAAGTAATAGAAGTATTTAGATAAAGGGAATATATTAGACTCTAAAAACTACTAAGATAATAGTAGATTAATAGATAAAATATAATAAGCCTATAGAGTTAGTTAGTAATAGTAATAAGTTAATTAATAAAGTAAATATAAGATTTAAAATTATTAAGATTTATTATTATAGTCTATAAGCATAAAGATTAAGTTAAGTAAGAAGCTTCTAGAGGACTTATTTAATTATATAAGTAGATTATTCCCTACTAGGTTATCTAGTTTAAAGGCTTAATTTTAGTCTAATTAGGATATATAGAGTTATAGGTCTAAAGGTATTTATAGACTAAGTAATAATAAATATTTACTAATACTTCTAACTAAGATTAAAGTAAGTCTATTAAAACCTCTAGCTAAAGCTATAGTTAATTATATAATAAGGACTAACTTTAATTATAAAGACTACCTTAATTTACTATAGTAACTTTATTATAGTTATTAGGGAGGTCTATTTTTACTATTTTAAGGTTCTATCTAAAAAGTCTTAATTAATATATAATTATTAGAATTCTTAATAACTGTAATTATTAATAATACTAAATTACTAAAATATGTAATAACTATACTACTTTTCCCTAGGGAGAGTCTTCCTAGCTTATAGCCTCTACTATTATAATTAATAGTTAGCCTACTAATCCTTCCTTTACTACCTTTTAAGAGCTAAATATTATTAAGTCCTCTAATAATAAGGATAGACTAACTCCCTCTAATTAAGTAAGATAAGTACTTAATCTAAGGAGTTCTATTAAGTCTCTTTAGTCTATTAATACTCCTTAACCTCCTACTACCCCTTAGCCTATTAATACTTTAATTAATACCCTCCTTAGAGTAATTATAGCTTATATCTAAACTACTATTCCCTAAGCCTTAACTCCTATAGTTATTTAGACTAATTAGATAGAGAATAAAAACTTCTATAAGATCTCCTTTCTTAGTTAAGATAAAGCTACTATTATTAAGGGAGATAATATTATAGAGTTCCTAAAGAAGTTTAGGGTTTAATATAAGATCTTAAGAGTCTTAAACTAATTTAAAGGTAAGCTAGCTATCTATACTATAAGTAGTAACTATTAGACTCCTATTAAGAATATAATTAAGTACTTACTTTAGTCTAAGGGCTAAGCTTTTCTTATATAAGAGTGTAGTTAATAGGATACTAATTAGTTCTTAGATAAAGAAGAGTAGATTAATAAAGTTACTAGAAGTACCTCTATTACTACCTCTAATCTAAGTACTACTTAAGCTCTATTTACTAAGATTAATAATATTATTACTTAAGCTAAGTAATAAGACCTCTATACTATCTTAAATAAGAGTCTAATTAAGCTAGTTTATAAGTAATTCTATAAGGATACTATCTAAAAAGCTACTAATAAGGTTAGTATTACCTATAAAGTATTTATTTATTTAACTAAGTATATAACTTTAAAAGGTAGTCTTCTTAATATAATTACCTATAAGAAGGAGTATTTCTCTCTTTTTACCTCTAATTAGGCTACTAATACTCCTTCTTTATCCTAGCTTATAACTTAGTAGCCTTAGAATAACCCTAAATACTAATACTTACCCTAATAGTAGTCTTAATAGCCTATAGTTAATATTTAGGTTAACTAACTAGCCCTAAATACAACTAATTAAAACTTAGCTTAAGGTATAAGTAAGCTTAAGATCTATTAGAATACTATTTAGCTATAAGGTTCTACTTAAGTCTTTAAAGTTAATACTATAAAGCCTAATTAACCCTAAGTTATAGGTTTAAGAGATTAATATTAGTACTACTATTCTAACTCCTACTATATTATCTAAGACTATAATTAGTATACTATAGATAAGACCTCTTACTTTATAATCCTAATTTAAGGAAGCTAGTTTTATAGATAATATAATGGCTAAATACCCCTTATAGAGATTCTATTTACTATAATTAATAAAGGCTGCTTATATAGTATAGCTAATTAAGTAACCGACCTTACTTATATTATTAATATAACCTCTAATAATAATATTAAGAGCCTTATTTAATAGATCCTTAATTAGTAGGTTAGCCTCCCTTAGTAGCTATCTCCTACTCTACCTAATATAACCCCTCTAGCTATAGCTTAATATATCTATATAGTATGCCTAGGATCTACTAATTAAGAGTATACTAGTATCTATACTATTACCTAAAGCTAAGCTTAGAAGACCTATTTATTAATAACTAATTCCTACTCTAAAGTAACCTATAGTGCTAGAAAGCTATCTCCTCTACCTCTAATTAGACCTAAGACTATCTCCTTTATAGATAAAGAATAAGAAATTATAGAGCTTAACTCTAATAATAATAATAATAACCCTAATTAGACCCCTCTACTACCTCCTATAGCTATACTTAAGATAATCCTCTAATAACTAAAAATAACTAATACTATAAAGAGTATACCCCCTTCTAATACCCTTAATTAATAACTTAATTAACTATATACCTTACCTAAGATAATATTACTTAACTAGCCTAGAGAGCTTAATCTATACTAAGAAGCCTAAAGACTAGCTAAAAAGAAACTTAAAGCACCTATCTCCCTTCCTATTAGGATCCTAAGGAAGATCTAGCTAGAATTTAATATTACTATAAGCGCTACCTTTTGTAATTAAGGTTATATTAATACTAATAGAATTATAATTATAGCACTAAAGTCCCTAGCTAATATTCTAGAAATAAGTTAGTAAAAAGCCTAAATTAAAAGACTTATTAATAATTATAATAGATCTATTACTACTAAGACTCCCTCCTCTATTATAATTAGATATATTAAAGGTATTAAACCTACTACTAAGGTTCTTACTTTAATTATCTTAAATGCTTATCTCTAACTTAAAGTCTAAATATTAGGTATAGATTAGGGTAATAAAGGCTTACTAATCTCTATAATCCTTAATACTAGTACTTAAGTTAATATGCTTTTAAAGTAATACACTAAAGCAGTAGGTATTCCCTATACTTAAACTAGACTTAATTAAAGAACGCTAATTTAACTAGCTTAGAACCTATTAGATCTAGCAGTTAAGATTACTTATATAATGTAAAAAGAAACAGCAGTAAATAGCCTAATATAAGTACTATACTCTAATCTTATACTATGAACTTAGTATAGTAGCTTGTTTTAAAAACATACTATACTATAGGATGAGTGTAGTTAGAAATACCTTTGCTATTAAGGTCTATACCTTTATAGTTAAGAACTCTAAACTATTAAGGTTAAACCTTAAGGAGCAGACTTTTTAGGTATATAGAGTTAGTAATAATAGAATCTATAACCTATAAAGCCTGCAATCTAGATAAATCCTGTATAAGACCTATCTCTACTAAAGTAACTAAGTTAAATACTATATACCTTAACTATAACTTTAATTAACCTAAGTAACCCCTTTAATATAGTCCCCCCTCCTAACTATAACCCCTTAGAGGTTATAAAGCAGTTTATAACAGCTTAAATACACACTATTATTAAAGAAAACAGAGGTTAATTACTATATAGCATTATTACTATTAACACCTATATAAACAATTATATACTAATTAATATAGTAAGCGTTAGGCTAGCGATTCTCCTTCTTAACAGCCTAGTAGCTAATACACACTAGATTATTAAGATAAGGCAGGTCCTGCAGCAGAGGTTCTCCTACTTTATTAGTAGGATAGCCTAGGAGGAGGATAGATTATTAATTTTAATAATAAAGAGTCACTTAGGCTAGCTATAGGTAGTAGTCTACGCTATCTAGTAGGTATAGTATAATTAAGGGATAAAAGTAGAGATATTATTAGAAGCTTATTAGTTAGAAACTTAATGTAATTATTATACTTAATACCTATTACTAAATCCTAGAAATAAAACACGTTTATATAATGTATAGCCTAGAAGGGTAAACTAGACTTAAAATAAGGACTTTTAAGAATAATAACCGCTTACTCTTTAATAGTTTCTGCCTTATAGATATCTAGATTAATAAGTACTAAGTTATATCTTCCTTTTTTATTAAGGATAAATATAAGACCTCTAATTAACTACTACTTAGTTTTCTCTTTATTTAGGATATAAAGCTCTCTTTTAGATATAGTAATAATGTTGGGTGGACTTGTGTATGTATATATAGGTATAGGAAGGTAAAAGTGTGAATTAAAGATAGATATCTATATATAACTAATCCTCCTAAGTAAGAATAGTTAGGCTTTATATAAGGTAGTTATACTACTTGTATGACGCTTAATTAGTTGTAGTATCTAACTATCTAATCCTAGATAGATGTATAGTTCTAATCTTAGTATTCCTATCTATAAGAATGTAATTTATAGGGACTTTAGTGAAGTCTGTAGGTTACTGTATAATCCCTTAGAATTAGTATTCTAATACTTACTCTCTTTTCTTTTATTACCTAATTGTATAGTCCTTTTTGTTATAGCTAATTAGGTTACACTAATTATACTATTAATAGCTTTAAGTATAAAGGTAGTAGGTTAGACTACTAGTACTTAATTATAAAATATATAAATGCTTGCCTTTCCTTCCCTTTATATGTTAATAGTCTATTATTACTGCCTTAGCTATTATATACTGCTTCCTTCCTTCTTAGTTAAGTAGGTTAGTTATATAGTAGTAATATTGTTATATTTACCTTTATGTATTTACCTTTAGCCTCTATAAAATAGGCTCTTTTTCTTAGCTAGTTTTCTTCCTCTTTATTACTAACTTTTATGTAAACTAAAGTAAACTAAATTCTTATATAAAACTAAATAATAACTTTTGTATGTCTATATATCCTCCTTCTTCTTCTTCTTAGCTAACTTCTCCTTATATAGCTGCCTTATCCTTCTGTTTACCTCTTAAATCCTCTTTCTTTATTATATATTAAGATATTACTTAGATATAACACTCCTATTAGTAATATCTATATCTCTAATAAGGGAGGTGTTTAATAGCTCTACCTGCCTACTAGTAATGTAAATAACTGCTAGTTCCTTCTTACTCTTATAGTTAATATATATATATCTATTATAAAAAATATAGGTAGGTGCTAATTGTATAGGTAGAATAAAGAGATCTATATTATTAATATACCCTTATATAACGTTAAGATCTAGATGTTAAATGATAAGATAGTTAACTAGATAATTACCTTAATTATTTATTATAAAGACTACTTTTAGGTAATTCTAAGCTAGAGTTGTAGATATCCTATATGTTAATATACTAATAAGTGCGCTACTGTAGCAAGCCTGCACTTCTACTAGTGTATGTAAATTAACACTTACTGTAATAGATTATATAGTAAATATATGTTCTACTCTTATAGTATATACTGCTGTTATAAGGGATTAGATAAGGTGTTAGGTAATAGTAGGAATAATAATAATAATATAGATAATAATAGCTTGTCTAATAAGCCTCCCCTAAGTAACTATTATAAGCTAACTGCCTATAAGGCTTGTATATCCTATATCTTAGGTACTTACTTTAGAAAGAATATTAGTAAGTTAGGTTTATTCCTAGGGTTATTATATAACCCTTAACTTATTAAGTAGTATAATAAGTAAATAATAGGGGTCTAGATCTTATATAGGAGGGTTTTGTAACTAGTAGTAATAGAGGTAGTAGTTACATCCTTAGTATATTGTATATAGGGTTTAATAGAGGTTAAGAAAATAGAGTTAATAGATTAGGGAGTTTTAGTTATATAAGAGAGTTATATAAATTAATTATTAATCTTTTTCCCCTAATCTTTCTATATATACTTTAATCCTAATCTATAGGGTGTTATTTATAACTAGCTGCTGTAGCGCTAAATTTAGTGTTTTCTTTATAAGTATGTCTATAGGGTTATCCTTACTATTAATCTATCTTACCTCTAAGATTTCTTTCTTTTTATATAACTTATGTAGGCTTATAATGTTAATTATAAGCTGCTTTTTATCTATTATACTTAGTTAGACTAGGTACTTATATAGTAAATGTAAATCTAAATAAACTATAATTAGGATCCTAGGGGTATTAATTATATAGAGAATTTAGTTAAGGGTTATACCTAGGGATATACTACTGTTAAATCCTATAGTTATCCTATATAATTTACTAGCTAGGATACTTCTAGTAACCCTCTTACACTTTATTAAACTTTAATATATAATATTCCCCTTAATCTTAAAACTATTGTTTGTATAGGTAGTTTCTTTAGCTAGTATAATTATAAATCTAAGCTATAAGGATAAGTCTATATTATTTATAAATAACCTATCTGTAAAAATGTATATCTTTATACATAAGAAGTTAAGTAGTATAAAGGTTAGTCTTTAGTTTATATTATTAATTTACTATTAAAGTTATATATTTAATACCTTAATATCCTTCTTATTAGGGTCTTTAATTTATACTATAACTATAAGGTTATATAATGCCTCTAGTTAGTAAATAGAGGCTAGGTATATACCCCTAGCCCTCTATAAGATATATTGCTGTTTTATATTGTATGCCTTTATATCTATAAGCTTTAGCTTGTTAGCCTATCCTTTTTATATAAAGGTAATAAAACTGTTATGTAGTTAAATTTATCCTCTATTAAAGTTAATAGGATCCTCCCTAATAGTAGTCTTAGGCTTTATATAAAGCCCCTTCTCCTTTAGCTTCTCCTCCTCCTTCTAGGAGAATTGTATAGTACTAAAACTAAGGGTATTATCTATCTGCATTACTGTAATTCTAAAGGTCTCTTATCTATCTATTATATATAATAAGTAGGGGTTATATATTAATTCTTATATGCCTAGCTTAACCTTATAGTACTCTAAGTAGGTCTTATACTAATAAAGTCCTAATTAGTAAGCCTGTATAATAGCTAAATTACCTATAAGAGAGTACCTTTAGGGTATTTACCCTTAAGTTCCTTAGGTAATTAGGTAATAATTATATATGTTAGTTAATTAAAAGATTATATATACGCCTAGGTAATATTTTAGATCTCTCCTTAGTATTTATATATAAGTATAAGGGTTAGATTAATTATAAGGAGTAGTTATTAGCTTATCCTCTAAATTGTAGGGGCCTAGGTTAGTAACTCCTCCTTCTCCTAGTTACTATACCCCTAGATAATAAGCCTAGACTTCTTATATAGCTTAGTAGAGAGGTTTTTAATCTCTTATACTATCCTTATACTATAAATCCTAAGGTTATTATATTTCTTAGGGTTATATATAATTATCTTAAAGATACTCTACTTAATTAGTAAGTTAATTTTAAGGTTATCTAATTCTTTATATAGTACCTCTAGCGTTATAATTATATTATTAAGTTAGAGTTTAATAGTAAGTTTAGTATAGTCTTTCTCTCTCTATATAAGAAAGGTATCCTTAACCTGTTAGGTTAACTTTTATATAGTAGTCTTCTAGCCTTTCTTTAGTCTTCCCCTCTTCTTAGGTTGCTTTTAGGGGGTTAGTTATGTAATATTAGATTTATCTTTATCTCTTTCCTAGTCTTCCTTATAGTAGGGCTTAATATATATTATATAAAAGTATGTTAGGCTATTTACTATTTTAACTGTAACTGTATATCCCTTAATCCTATTAATATTATATAGTTTAGTCTAGCCTTTATTTTCCCTCTAAATAAGAACCTTACTCTAAATTAGTAGAGAGAGAACTTTCTAGAGGTTAGGGCTATTTCTTATGTTAATTATATAATTAATCTTAACTTCTGTATAGATACCCTAGAGTATCTTTTTAGCCTTCTAGATAGCTTCTCCCCTCTATATAATATCTTAGGATAGTACTAAGTCTTTTCCTATCTTAGGATATATCCTAAAAATAAAGAGGGTTAGTATAATACTATATAGTCTAGCTATATTGTTTAAGGCCTTAATAGCTATCTAGAGGACTATCTTATTATCTATATTATAGCTAATTTCTTAGGATAGGATATTATATATATGTTAGAGAGGTATATATACTTATTTAATCTTTCTAACTACCTAGTAAGCTTTTACTAGTATCTTATTGTATATAATACTTATAGTCTTAGCCTAGTTTTAGAACTTAGCTAAAGTAAAGTTTATTCCTAGGTTATATATAATATAGTCTAGTAGACTAACATATATATAGATCTAATATTTTAAAAGTGTATTCTAGGTATCTTATGTAGATAGAGACTTAAGGAATGTTACAGCCTAGAAGCCTATCTCTATATTAATTATATATAGGGTATTTTTATTACCTAGTTATATAATATTAATCATAATCTTATAGTTAAAATAGCTGTTATCCTTTAATAAGAACTTAAATTATCTAGATAACTAGTTATATATCTAGTAGTAGTAATAGAACTTCTAGATCTTTTCTAAAACGTTATGTTATATATCTATATATCTAGTATTTTAAAGTAAGTAGTAGAGGTAGTCTATATAGGGGTATCTAAATTGTTAATAAATATATTAAAGTTATCCTTCTATAAAGAATATTAAGGACTCTATATAGCTAACGTTAAAGAATAAGTATCCCTATTTTTATATAATAGGAATCTTCTGCCTATTATTTTATATAATAACGTTTACTATATTATTAAAGTATACTCCTAGCCTATTAGCATTATATAAGGAAAATAGGAAGGGTATAGAGGTATCTAGGATATAGTATATAACCTCTCCTAGCTAATTCCTTATAATTATCTTCCTAATAGCGCTAATTAAAGTATTTACCCTAAATTATATGTAGGCTAAACCTAGTTCCTATAAGATCTCTATATAAGGGTATTCCTATAGGTATGCTAGTACCTAGGGCTTCCCTACTATTAAAAACTTAGAGGTATCTATATCCTAAAGTTCTCTTTAGTAAACTATACTATATAGATCCTCTAGGAGAAATTAGTCTACCTCTACAGTCTTAGAGGCTAAAAAAATATCCTCCCCTATTATATAGTAAAAAAATGCTAATACTATAAGGAATTAGGATACTGCTTTATCCCCTAGTATATCCTTATCTTTATCCTTATCTCCTAATATCTTATATAGTAGCTCTCCTTTAAAATCTATTAAATACACTATAAAATTATTATATAGTTCCTAATAAAGTATTATATAAGCTTATAAATACTAAGTTTTTATATATTTTTATTCCTCCACTAAATAATTAGTAGACTAGTAACCTATCTTTTTATATATAAAATAACGTTTTTTTATTATATAATTTTATAAACATTCTTTTCCCCTATTATATAGCTATTTAGGGGATCTCTTATTATATATCTACTAGAAATTCCTATAAGCATTAGAATTATATTATCTATTAATAAAGAAGGTATTATATAAAGGGGTTTTTTAGTTAAGTATAACTTATAAGGAGGCCTTAAGGTTAGAGAAAAATTCCTTATATATATAGTGTGATTTTAGGTTACTAAGGGTAGTTTTAAGTTTAGGGACTCCTCTGTATACTTAAGTAACTTATATATAAAGTATAACTTCTCCTTAAAAACCTAATCCTAGTGCTTACTATATAAGAGGGATCTTATTAAGCAATATTTCTAGTACTTCTAATATAGTTTTCTTAAGGTTCTCTCTCTTTACTTATATAAAAGATATTATTATCTAGTTAGCCTAGTATAGGCTATAATTAATGTTAGTATTAAAATGCTTATCTAGTATATTATATATCTTATCCTAGCGTTTTATATAGTTAATATAGTATAGATAGAATTCTTCTATATAATCCTAAAGAATATTAGGAAATATAGTATAGTATTAGTCTTTAGTAATATAAAGATATCTATAGAAGCTAATAAAGACTTTAGCCTTATTATATAGGATATTATATAGCTTACTAGTATAGTTCTTCTCTTTTCTCTATCCCTTCTAAAAAATTAAGATAATACTAGGTTTATATAGTCTATTATAAACTATTTATTAAGGTAGAAGTTTAAAAATAGTATCCTTATATAAAGGGGTTGTTATATAGCTAGTAAACTTAAGGAAGCTATTAACTTCCTATAAAAAATATACCCCTAGAGGTATTATACAGCTAATACTAATACTACTTCCCTACTGTTTAATTAACTAAGTAGTAGAGACTAGCCTAACTAGTTATATAGGAGGGTAGTTTTCTTTAGGAGGGGGAGGTAGGTTTTCTATTATAGAGCTTTATATAGCTAGCAATATAGTACTTATCTATTTATCCTTATTATTAAACTCCTAGGTAATTTACTATATATTTTTAATAATTTAGAACTTTACTATATAGTTAAGGAGAATATAGAACCCTCTCTCTTTAAGGATTTATATAAGCTTCTATATAAAGGTAGCTTAGACCTATCCCTATTAGTGTAAGGTCTAGTAGTAAAGGTCTTTATATAGTATAGTTTTAATCTAATCTTTGTTATGCTTAAGGTAAATAATTTCTATTATTAGGTGCTTAATATATGTATTGAATTGCTGTAGGGGAAGTGTGCTCTTAATATTAAGAGGTTTTCCCTAGTATTTTAGGTAAGTGTTTGCCTTCTATATAGAGAGTGTAATCTTGCTTTTCTCTTATATCTCTTTATATATAGGTAGGTAGGGTTTATCCTAGAGGTCTTAGTAGGACCCTATAAGGAGGGTGTCTTACTCTTCTAATAAAGGCATAGTAGTAGTAACTATATTATATTATATAGTATAGTTAATCTTATTTTATTAGTAGTTATATAAATGCTATATACTAAATACTTTAAAGATAGTATAATATTAATCTTTATCTAGTTCTTATAGAGGTAGTAACTTAAATCTCTATTATATAATATCTATAGTAATAGTTATCCTACTTCCTAGTACTTAGTTCTTATAGAGATAATAGTAGATAGAAGGCAGGGATTTAGTATAAGGGGTTCCTCTACTATCTACCTAGTTCTTATAGAGGTAATTATAGGTAGTTTTAAAACTTTTAGTTATATAGTGTAAAGTATAGCTAAGCCTTATCTTATTACTCTTACTAATCTATAATTATATAAAGTATAATTATATAATTAGCTAAGTAATTACTAATTAGTATTAGGTAGACTTATATATATATATACAGGTATAAGAAGGTAAAAGTGTAAATTAAAGATAGATATCTATATATAACTAATCCTCCTAAGTAAGAATAGTTAGGCTTTATATAAGGTAGTTATACTACTTATATAACGCTTAATTAGTTACAGTATCTAACTATCTAATCCTAGATAGACGTATAGTTCTAATCTTAGCGTTCCTATCTATAAGAATACAATTTATAGGGACTTTAGCGAAGTCTGTGGGTTGCTATACAATCCCTTAGAATTAGTATTCTAACAAATAACTTAATTACTACTCTTATCTATACTAAGAATACCTTAATTAGAGTTCTTATTAGTATTATTAGAATAAATAAACCTTTAGAGGTTATAGATATCTTACCCTAACTAGATTAGTACCTTTAGGATATCTTTAACTTAAGAAACTAAAGACTAGTAGTAAACCTAGGACTACTACTAGTATTAATAACTTTTACTTAGACCTTAACCTTAACTTTAATAAGTATATTACTATAGTCTTTAATTAGGATTAAGTAGATAATATTATAATAGTTATTATAAAGGATATAATTAAGCTATACTCTACCTAGATCTATAGAATCTTAGTAATTACCTAAGGAGATACTTGGAGATACTAATATAACCCTAATACTAATAACGCCTCTTATAACCTTACTATAAAACTAGTTACTTAATAAGAAGAATATACTACTACTTATTAAATTATTAAGTACTTTAAGAAGGTAATCTAATAGTTTAAGACTACTAATTAGGCTATTACTTACTATATTTAATAACTATCTATAAAAACTATATATAAGAGTAAGGATAAGAAAATATACTTAGTAGATAATATACCTTCTAATAGATTAAACCCTAATAGTAACCCTCTTTATAAGCTTAAAAAGCTTAATAATATTAAAGATAAGCTTTAGGATTAATTAGGACTATATAGTAACTTAATTACTCTAAAGTTTTCTAATATTAAATCTTAATTAAGGCTTACCTATAAATAACTTAATAGTATCCTTTAAGACTATAACTACTTACTCCTATAAGAGAAAGATCTTCTTAAATAGATTCTTCTTAACTAAGAAAAAGCTTTAGCTTAGGAGTTCTCTAAATATAGCTAGCTTAATACTATAATTACCCCTCCCTAAGTAATTAAGACTATCCTATATAAGGTATAGTAGGCTAAAGGTATCTTAATCCTAAAGGCTCTCCTCCCTAAGGTTTTTAATATAATTAGATAATATATTTAGTAAGGAATTATTAAAGAAAGTTATTCTACTTATTAGAATCTATAGTTCTTAGTTATAAAAAAGGATAGTAGTCTCTAACTAATTAACTTAGTAACTAAAGTTAATAGTATTACCCTCTAAGATATATAGTAACCCTTAAACACTAATATATTTTCTAAAGAGTTTACTATAGATTAACTAATCTTTCTCCTTAACTTCTTCTCTAGCTATAATTAAGTCTCTCTTAATAAGAAGAGCTATAATCTAATAACCTTTTCTACCTTACTTAGCCTCTATTATTACTATACTCTTCCTATAGGTAGTATAAACTCTATTACTTAGTTTTATTAGATTATAATAAGAATTCTTTATAATCTAATCTTAAAATACTATAATACCTTTATTAAAAATATTACTATTAAAGGCTCTTAATCCTATTATAATAATAAAGAGCTCCCTAACTACCTTAGTATCTATTAATTTATTTATAAGTATCTCTATAATATTAATTAAGTCTTATTTAATATTAAGTTAGCTAGCTATACTATCTCTAAGGCTAAGTCTTAATAGTATAAGACCTCTACTATAGTTATTAGCTATATTTATAGTACTAAAAAGTAATAACCTAATTAAGCTAATATCTTTAAAATACTTAAATAGGAAAAATATAATAATATTTTAGAAGTCTAATTATTTCTTAAGATTATTACCTTTTATTATATCTAGATTAAATACTTCTTAGAAAAAGCCTTACTTTTATATACTCTCCTTAAAAAGAATTAACCTTTTTCTTAAGGCTCTCTCTAGATTAACTCTATAGCTATCCTTAAATAGGTAATTACTATAGCTCCTATCCTAATCCCTATTAACTATAGCCCTAATAGTAGTTAAACTATTCTTACTACTAATATAAGTATTAAAGGCTAGGGATATATACTTAGCTAGATTCTGGCTAACCTCTAGAGAACTATTACCTAATTTAAAAGTAGTATTTAGTATAGTACTAAACTAAACTATAACTTAGGTAAGTTAGAAATATAAGGTATCTTTATAAGCCTTAAATGACTTTAGAACTATCTTTTTAGTATTAATTTTCTTCTTAAGACTAATATAAGGGTTCTTATTACTTAGATTAATAGGGCTATAGATAACTTACCCTCTATAATAATAATACACTAGCTTACTTAGATTAAGCTTTTTAACTTTAATATTAAGTATATTAATAGTAAAAAGAGTACTATAGCTAATAGTCTTTTATATAAGCCTCCTAAACCCTCTAATCTATATAAAGCTAAAACTAAAGAAGATATTAAAGACTTTATTAATACTAAGGTCTTCTATATATATATTACTAATAATTTCTTCTTTACTGCCTATACTTAACCTAATAACTCTACTAATTAGCCTAGTAAAATTAATATTCTAGCTAATCTACTCTTACCTAATAAACACTAGTTACTATACTTAAAATAGATTACTTATTTCCTCCTTACACTTAAGTAACTACTTAGAATCTTATACTCTTACTACTATTAATTTAGGTAGATTACTACCTAATTTATTATTTAAAACAGATTTCTCTTTAAATAAAATATAACTACCTAACTCTAACCCTACTAAGTTATTAATAATAAGTCTTACTACTAAGAACTTATTAATTAAGCCTATAATAAATCTAGATATAGAGGATAAGAGGTAATATTTTATTATCTTATAGAATAATTTTACTAGCTAAGTATATATACTTAGATTTATAACCTAACCTCTATATATAAAGCCTATTAAAAAGCTTAATTAAGATAGCTTAATAACCTATATACCTCTACTATTCTAATTACCTAACCTTTTATATAAGTTTCCCTTAACGTCTAGTATATTAGTAAATATAAAGTAGTTAAGGCCTACTATAAGTTTACTAGTTATATTAAAGCCTGAATAATATACTAAGCTATATTAAAGAATGTTACTAAGTTTATTTAGGAAGATATAATCTACTACTATAGAATCTATAGTACTCTAATTATAGATAGGATATATAAGAATAAAGGTACTATAGACCTCTTAAATTAACGCTATACCTCCTAACGTAAGATAATCTCTACCTATAACCCTTAAGCTAATAGTCTTCTTAAGAAGGGCTACTAACTAATTACATATACCCTATATATATAGTCTAATTAAGGCGCTAAAGATAATTAAACTATACTCTCTACTACTCTCTTTACTAATTAAACTACTGTCTATATATCTACTAGATATACTCCTTTCTATCTTATCTATAGATAATATACTATTACCCTAATTAAAAACTATAAAGTAGTATAGAGAGTCCTTAACTAAAATATAACTATAACTCTTAAATAAGAGATATAAACCTAACGCTAGGCCTTTACCTAGCTTAATAAAGATAGAAGACTTACTATAGATACTATTACCTAACACTAAGCCTATATATATAATTAATTTAATATAAAGTACTTAAATACCCTCTATAAGGACTACTTATAGCTAGATAACCTTATCCTTATCTTTAATATCTAATAAAAAGTTAATATATTTTACCTTTAAGAAGCTTAATTATTACTAAAATAGACCCTTTTAAATTTATATATCTAGCCTATCTAGTACCTCCTTTTAACTAAAAATACTCTCTAGTAACCTAATTACTAGTACTACCTATATAAATAACTAACTTAAGAAATTTCTTAAGAGCCTTAAAAGCCTTTTTATTTTACTTAATAAAGATAACCTCTATACTAAGACTACAGTAGATCTTACTAATTTACTCCTAGATAATAACTTACTATCTAATTAAGACCCTAATAATAATAATTTAAATAACTTTTTAGACTTAGACTCTAGGAATAAACCTAATAACCTAATCTAGTAAGTAACTTAATTATAAATAATAGCATCCTAATTATTACATACTCTACTCCCTATTTCTCTT
The DNA here is from genome assembly GCA_005350895.1 of Colletotrichum tanaceti. NCBI lineage: Eukaryota > Fungi > Ascomycota > Sordariomycetes > Glomerellales > Glomerellaceae > Colletotrichum > Colletotrichum tanaceti. Next base: position 93,694 of record PJEX01000141.1, read on the forward strand.
TTCTTCCCTTAATTCTATATAATAATTATTTCTTTTATTTCCTTATATCTATAATAGGAATATATACCTTATTTATTATAGTTCTTTCTTTTATTATTATCCCTTTTACTAGATTTAGTAAATGATATAAGGGGATAAGATAAGTAAAGAACTATTCCTTTAATTTACTTTACCTCTAATTACCTACTCTAGACTATTTAATACTATAATTAACTTCTAATTCTAAAAACCTCTACTATAATCTACTCCTTAGGTATTATTCCCTTTTAATACTACTTCTAATAGACTATCTTATAGATATTTAAGATATAGCTAGCCCTATTATACTACTCCTTATACTAACCTCCTATTTACTTATATACCTCCTTAATATAGTTATTTAGCCTATATAAATATATAGGGCCTACCTTAATATTATAAGGGATTAATAAAGCTAGACTATTACTACTTATCTTTTACTAATATACTTTTCCTTTCTTTAGATTAATACTAAGATTACCTCTATTCTACTAATAACTAGCTAATATCTTAAAGTTATATTTCTTTACTCCCTTATTATATATATAATTAGTGTAGTAGTTATAGAAGTCTCTAGGTAGTAGGATATACTTAAAGAAGGGAATTATACTTCTTACTATCTCTTATTAACTACTAATATATCTCTAAAAGCTATAAGTATAGTAGTTATAAGTGACTCTATTCCTAACGCTAAACGCCTAAATTAGAAGAGTATTAACTACTAGAGTTTAATTTATAAGACACTAAGTAAAAGCACTAAAAAAGCCTATAACCTTAGTATTAATAAAGATATGGTACTAGAAATCATACTTACTAAAAAATAGCTCTAGGTTACTTAAGACCTTCTTTATAATTAACTAATTTAGGATGTTTAACTAGAACTAAGTTAGACCTTTAAAAGCTTCCTTAAATAGATTAATAAGCTTAAACTTAGTGTATAAAGCACTAGCTAGACTAAGAAGTAAATCCTACCTAGTATACTTAAGAATCTAAGGAAAGAACTATTAATTAATACCTTTAACCCTCTAATTAGACTAAGAAGCTTACCTTAATATATTAATTATTAACCTTTTAGACCTTATACTTTTAGTTCTTTATTAACTTAGTGTAAGGCTAAAGGCCTGTACCTTAAGTACTAGATTGTATAATATAATTTACTTAAATTCTCTATAGATAGATCTTCTAAGGTAGTAACCTTTATAGTTAGCTAAAACGTCTATACACGCTTAGCTATATCTATAGCTAAGCTACACTAGTAGCTTACTAGAATTAGCGATCTACTCTCTCTATCTATTTCTATATATTATTAGCCCCCCCCTAAAAAATCTTAATTATCCTTAATCTTAATTATCTATATCTATAATTACCTATTTTAGCAATAATATTCTTATACTCTAGCTAAGGCTTTAGTTACTATTATTACTAAGTTATTACATTCTATTATCCTTAGTTTTAGGGTATTATAAGTTACTTTAGGATATAGTAGGATGTTTTATACTTTATTATAAAGTTATCTATAGTAAAAAGGAAACTATAATAGAGGATTAGCTTAGGGTAGCCCTTTATAGTATTATAATTAATATAGTCTTAAGATTACTTTATAATATAGTAGATTTACTTTATCTATTTTTAGTATATATATTCTTACCTATCTTTACTAAAGAGGTTATAAGTATTACTATATTTATTATAATACTAGACTAGGATAAGTTAAATACTAATAATATCTACTGCTTCTATATAGAGGGTTTAGTAGTCTATAATATAATTTTTATATTATACTACTTAGAGTAAGACATAATATGTAGGGTATTTCTACTTAGCTTATAGGTAGTAGCTTTAGATATAATTATATTATTTTATTAGTTTCTATGGTATCTAGTAGTTATATAATATATTAACGCCTTAGTATAGGATTCTACTAATTCTAGACTTATAGTCTACTATAATTAGTTTCTTATTCTAACTATTATAGCCTTACTCTATATAGATAGCTATTCTATTAGGTCTAAAGAAGTTATTATAGTTATATTTAAGAAGTGTAAATCTATAGTATATTTTATAATATATAATCTAATCCTTAACTATAGTATTATACTAAATACTATAGCTATAGGGTCTTAGTTATCCTTTACTAATATCTACTAACTTATAGATATTAGTAATTATTATTATTATATAGTACTATCTAACTACCTTATTATATCTAGTTATTATAATCCCTTTAATATCTACTTAAAGTTATACCTCTTTTTTTATAATAAAGGTTTAGTTTTCCTTAATAGCTGTCTATCTACTAAGAGCTATTCTTATAGCGTTATTAATTTTCTTAACCCTATCTTCCTTAGAGTTATTATAGAGGGTATCTTAAGCCTAGGTAAGTGCTTCTTTAGAGTACTAAAGTATAGTTACTGCTGTCTTATATAGTTCTAGGTACTAGTATAATAGTAGTAGTTCTTAGTAGACTATAGGGTTAAAAGATTATTATCTATCTCTAGGAAAACTATCTAAGTATAAGGTAAGGTATACTTTCTTCTAGTCTATAAGGTAGAATTTATTATTACTTAATTTCTATAGAGAAGCCTTTTAAAAGTTTGTGTAGAGAATACTAAGGCTAACCTATAGTATAGACAGGGGAAATTGTAGGGGGGTTATAGGGGCCTCTTCTAATGCTGCTTTTAGCTAGCATTACAAGAATTAAAAGGCGTTAATTAGGTGCTATATTTTAAGGCTATTTAGGGCTCTGCAGGGCCTATAGGAGCCTTAGAGCAGTATTTTCTACCGTGTCAACCCTCCTTATACTTATTACCTCTATCTAGGGCGATAATAGCTTTAATGTAGGCTAGGATCCGTTCTATCTAAGCCTGTATTTGTTCCTACAGCAATGCTGCCTAGCAGTCCTGCTATACCTTAACTGCTACTGCCCTACTTATAGGTACCCCTTTTCATGTTGTGAATCGCTTTATCTATAGCTAGCAGGGCTTAATAGGATTAAGATTAGGGCTGTTCCTATACTAAGGAAGCTTTTCTATTAAATAGGCTAAATAGGAGGCTATAAAAAGGTTGAAATTTGCAATTAAAAAAGTAGTGTTTTTATTGTGATAAAGCTAGTAGGCGCCCTTACAAAAAAGAGATAATAATTCTAGGCTAAGTAGTTTAATTAGCTTAGTTAGTAATAGGTAGGGCGGTAGGGGGCTAGCAGCCTTAGCACTTTCTGTATAAACTTTTAAAAGGCTTCTCTATACTAGCAGTATATATAGTAGAAATAGGTCTTAGTATAGCTCTTCTTATATAGGATAATATATTATTTATAAGAATACTATATTCTAGTATATAGTAGGGATAAATTCCTACTTAATAGTTAAGTTTAATAGTGTATTGTCTTTTTTAGTAAATAGTAAGGGACTTCTTATTTATATATAGTAGATTATCTTCTATATAGAATTTATAGACTACTTTTACTTCTATAAGGAATCCTAGGTAAGTGTCGATATCTAGGACTAGTTAAGGTTAGATTTATACTTCTCTATACTTCTTAGTCTAGTAGTAGTAAAGGTTAATTATACTTTATAGATCTACTATTTTAGCTTAGTAATTATTATATACTTTAGTACCTTAATTTTTAATACTAATTATAGAGAAGTTAAAATCTACTTTATACTATTTTAGTAAGCTTAGGTTAGTAGTTTTATCTTTACTATTACTATCCTTAGATTCTACTAATACTAATTATTTTATACTCCTTATTAGTTAGGCTAGATACTAGGTTTTATACTTATTAGTAGTAAGCTTTATCTAGTAGATTCTACTTCCTAGGATAATATTCTTATAGCTATACTCTTCCTCCTAGTCTCCTAATTAGTAGTAATATCTATATTTAGTCTCCTTATATATTTTATACTAGACTTAGAAGAAAATTTAGTCTTTACTTTAATAGAATTCTTTAATAAGTCTATCTTACTATTTATAGTTCTTTTACTAGCGCTAAATAATAGTATTAAAGGTTTCAGTCTTAATTCTATATATAGGGTATTATATTAGTTTAAGTAGTATCTTACCTAGTGTAGGTTTAGCTATAATTTATCTCTATCTAAAGATAGCTCTATATTAGCCTATTTTATAATATAAGTAATCTTTATTACTATATTTAGGTATCTACTAGTATTCCTAAAGCTTTTCTATATTATTAAAGTAGTAAGTCTACTTATCCTCTTTATTATAGTTATTACTGTAGATATAATAGCTAATATTAATAATATCCTTTTCTTTAAAATTAGGTAGACCTAAACTGTTATTAAGTTATCTTAGTATAGATAATTTATAGATTTTAGTTTATAGGAGTACTAAGAGAAATTATTCCTACTATCTATTTTATTCCTCCCTTAACCTATTTTTATATAGTTACTATTGATTAAGGGTTATAAGCACTTCTTCTCTAGTAATAAGAGGAATTAGTTCCTACTTATACTCTTTAATATCTATAACTCTAGAGATAAGTTTAATTTCCTTTCTCTAGTAGTATAGTTTCTTTATATATACCTCCTTAAACTTTAAGGCTAGTTAGTATAGCATATTATTAAGGGAATAGATTTTAATATTAATATATATATTAATATTACTATAGCTTAGTACTTTCTTATTTTTAAACTTCTTAATAAGGGCTAGGGCTACCTTCCTTACTGTATTAAATTCTATGTAAGCTCTAATAGTAAAAATAGAGAATAGTTCTATAGAGTTACTCTTAATAAGGTTTTAGTAGACATTATTATAGATTATAGAGGTACTTTAGTTTTTTATAGTATAATATTTAAGTTTTTAGCCTATATTACTAGTAAGTACTATAAGTTTCTCCTTTAAAATACCCTCTATAGACCTATTAATAATAAGTCTAGTAGTAATAGTATACTTATAGATATAGAGCTAGTATTTATATTTATTCTTAAATTACTTATACTTAATAGTAGGTTTTACTATAACGCTATTTTAAATATTCTAAGGTTTTTACCTCTAACTAGAATTATATATAGAGTAGTTAGGTAGGCTAAGTGTTAGTTAATAAGGTAAGGGAGTAAGCTAAGGTCTAATAAGAATAAGGGTTTTAGTAAGATAGGAGGTTAGTAAGAATAGAAAATAGTAAGAATAGGGAGTTAATAAGTAGTAATAATAAAAACATATAAAGTTAAGAAAATTTTATATTATTAATAGGTTTTTAAAGGGCTTCTGCTAGAAGGAGCTAGTTTTATAGGTTAGTATCTTACTTATTCCTTCCTTTTAATTATTATTATTAATACTAAGGCTAAGGTAATTTTTCTTTATTTATTTATATATAGTTATAGTATTTATTTATATCTACCTTCTACTATAGCAGTATAATATAGAAGTTAGTATATAGGGCTTCTATAAGTAGGGCTATTCTAAGTAGGGTTTCTAAGTTTATCTCTAGTACTAGTTTATTAGTAGCAGTATTTTACTATATTACCTTTAGCTTATTATTTCTACTAGTTTTATTAGTTTTTACTTATTAAACTTATGTATTAGAATACTAATGTTTTATAGGAGGATATCCTATTTATACTATATATTATCTTTAGCACTATATCTTTTCTATCTAACTAGGTACTTAATTAATAGCTTCTTAGCATACTAGATAGTATATCTCTTTATTAGCTTCTTAATCTTATATAACTTCTATTTATTATTATCTCCCTTAATATAGATAGGGCTTAGTTTTATAGCTTATCTATAGTATAGGTCTTATCCCTTTAGTATAGCTTTTAGTTATGCTATAGACACTACTAGGTAAATCTTCTAATTTACTAAGAAATTAAGTCTATATACTAGCTATCCTACTTTATTAAGAACTTTAAAGGGGCTAGCTCTCTATTATAACTATTTTTAGTATAGTTTTCTTAGTAAGTTATAACCCTTATAAAGCCTTAGGTAGACTTAGTCTCTTAGCTTAAATATAGTTAGGGTCCTGCTTTTGTTATATCTAATTTCTATAGCTACTACTCCTAGAATTACTAGTATCTTAGCTTCTTAACTATATATCTCTTATATAAGCCTTAGTATTTCTAGTATTATTAGTTTTATATCTAGGTTTAGTATATCTACTACTATAAGGGGTTAGAAACTAAGGGTATGTTTGTTTAGTAACCTATCTAGTATTCTAGTATATACTTAGTTAAATTAATGCTATAGTGCTAGGACTATATTTAGCTAGAGGTTATTTAATATAGATATATAGTATTATATAGTAATTTTAACTTCCTAATTCCTTTATTCTATAGCTCTATCTATTTATAGGTAGTATACTATTAATATTATAAGTTTAACTCCTAGTAGGTTCTAAAGGGTTTACTAGACTTTAGATAGGAATTTTAGGTTATAGTTTAATATTATCTAAATTAGTAATCTTTAGTTATAGAGTTATAGTCCTTATAGTAATAGTATTACTTAGTCTACTACTATATATATAGTATACCCTAGTATTAGGATAACCTTCTTACTACTCTTATATATTATAACTATTATAGTATTAAATTCCTTAACTAGCTTTATATTTAATTACTAAAATAAGTTCTATACTAGTTTTAGTAGTAAGGTAATAATAAAGTTAATAGTTATAACTATAAAGGGTCTTAGTAGGGTAGAAATTAGCTATAATTCTCTTAGTAGTTTTATCTTCTCTATAGAGTTCTTAAGGTACTTAGGATACTATCTAATATAGTCTTTAATATATTTTAATTTCTACTAAAAGTAGAATCTAATAAGTATATATATTACTTACTGCTAGCTAAAATAGTTATAGTTATAATATACTATTTTTATTATAGTTATAATTTTACTGTTTAGTACTATAAGCTATTTCCTTCTATCCTTTCTAATATAATATAGTAGACTTCTCTTAACTATAAAGGGTAGGCTTAGCTAATAGTTTTCTATAATTATAATATATTAGTCTATACTATTAGTCTTACTATTAGGTATTTCCTCCTTATTATATTTCTATACTACTTCTATAATATCTTAGTACCTCTTTTCTTTCTAGTATCTATCTATAAAGGCTTTTATTATTTCTTCTAAAATTTAGAGTTTAGAGTAGGTTAGCTCTAATATATATACTGTTTATTATAGTCTTAGATATTATTAAGTTTGCTATACTTTAGTTTTAGCTACCTCTTCTTTACTACTAGTTTTCCTCTTACTTTAGCGTTTCCTATTATAAGTTCCTTAGAGTTACTATTATTATTAATTATTAGGAGCTAGAATAGTATATCTAGAATAAGATTAATTTATCTAGGAATATATACTACCTAAAGGTTAAATTAGCTAAGGTATATAGATACGTTAATTAACCTAAGGTTTATTTTATTAGTATTAGTAGTCTTAAGGGAGGTCTATTGTATAATACCTTTTGTTATGGTATAGTCTATAAGTACTACTACTAGTAATTAATAAGACTATAGTTTTATTAAAATCTTCTTATATATCTAGATAATATATACTACCTCTATTTCTATTAATCTATGTATTTCCTTAGTTATAGTTAAGTTTTGACTTAAGAATAGAATTAGTTATATAGCGTTAGCTAGTATTTATTCTCTATCTTAGTCTATTATAAGATAGAATATAAAGGCTCCTATACCCTTCCTACTAGCATTAATATTTAGGAAGGTTTATTAGTTTAAGTTATAATAATAAACTACTATTTCTATATAAATTTAGTCTATAAGTATCTTAAAGGCCTCCTTTTTAATTATAGTTAGTTAGTATAATATTAAGGTTATAATAGCTATCCTATTCTTTTTAGTAAGGCTAGTTTTAAGTTTTCTATTAGTTTCCCCTTCTCTAAGTATCTATATTTTCCTCTTATTAAGTAGTAGTGCTTTCTAATAGTACTAGGGGATAAATTATTATAAGAATTCTACTTTACTAATAAACGTTTTTAGGTCTAAGAGCTTATTAGGGTATTTTAGTTTTTAGAGTATGTTAATTCTGTCTTCTATAGTGTATAGTCTTAGTATATTAACCTTAAAGCTAAGTAAGGTAACTAACTTAAGCTAGTTTATTATATCCTATATCTTTAAGATATTAATAATCTATCTAATAGTAGGGTTTAGCTAGAAGTAGATTTTATTTATAATATCTATCTAGGTTTACTTACTAGTAGTATAGTATAGTCTAACTACCTCTATTACCTAATCTAGGAATTTTTTACTAATAATAATATCTATAGTAGTATATTAGAGAGTAGTTAGTTTAGCGTAAGCGTTAGATAGGGAGAGACTAAACCTTATTTAGAGTAAGGTATACTAGTTATCTAAGCTAATCTTAGCTTTATCTTACTCTTACTAGGAGAGCCTAGAATAGAACTAAGTTCTAGCTTCTCTATAGAGGAGTTAGTTAAGATTAAGATATACTTATTTAATTCTAGCTTTAGTAGTATAGTTATCTATAATAGATAAGATAAATATTTCTATATTAGTTTAGTATATTTATCCTTTATCTAAAGAGATAGAATTAATATCTATATTAAGGTAAAAGTAACTAATATTAGAAAGGTAGAAACTATTAGGCTAATATATACTAAGGCTTAGTAAGGTATTTACTGCTAGGATAGTAAGGTATTTTAAAAAGACCTAAAACTATTCTTATAATATTATAATAAGGTTAATATTTTAGATAGGTAGTAGGTTAGCTTAGTACCTATATCTAGTAGAGTCTATTATAGTACTAAGATTTATTAATAATAATATTTAAGTTTAGGAAAAGGATTAAGTAGGGTTTTAAGTATTAGTAGGATTTATTAATAATAATATAAGGTTAAGATAGGATTAGATAGAGTTTACTTAGAAGGGGATAGTAGAAATAAAGTTTATCTTAGTCTCCTAGTTAGTCTTTCTAAGGTAGGGAGGTATCAATTATTATCCTTACCTTTTAGTTATAAGGAGTTAATCTACTATACATTCTAATTTGCTAAAGGTCTAGAGGCCTATTAGCGAATAAGAATAAGAGTAGGTTACGTATAGACACTACTAGTTACCCTCTAAACCTATTAGCTATTTCTAGGCCTAGTAGCCCCTTTCTTTATTATAAGAAGAAGGTTCTTAATGTAGTTAGAACCTTTAAGTAAAAGTCTAGTAATAAACCTATACCTACCTTTTTATATTATACTAAGCGCTTACTAGCCTATTAGACGTCTACTATATTATATACTTAGATAATATTATAATTTACTCTAAGATAAGGGAGCAGTATACTAAGAACTTAAGGGTAGTTATCTAACGCCTTAGGTAATTTTAGCTGTATATAAAACTATTAAAGTATAAATTTTATAAGGAAGAAATTAAATCTCTTAGGTATATTATTATAAAGAATAGTATTAAGATAGATAAGTCTTATGTTAAGGCTATTACTAAATAGCTAGTGCTAGTATTAATTAAAGACCTTTAAATATTTCTAGAATTCTATAACTTCTACTAAAAGTTTATTACTAAGTACTTAGTAATTATAATACTAATAATAGAGCTTCTAAAAGGTAATAATACTAAGAAGAAGAGTAGCCTATTTACTTAGATAGAGGAAGCTAATAAAGCTTTTAATAAGCTTAAAAAGGCTTTCTACTTAGTAATAATTCTAATATATTAGAATCTACTAAGGAAAATAATAGTAGAAATAGATACCTCTAGTAAGGTAGTTAGTATAACGTACTTACATAGCAAGCAGGCTAATATAGCAAGCAGGCTACTTTTCTAACTTTCTACCTCTTTAACCTTTACACTAACTTTCCTCTACGTATAAACATACTATCCTCCTTAATTAAAAGTTGTATTATCCTTACTATCTAGGCTATTAAAAAAGACCTAAAAATGTCTGTATAAAAAGCAGCCCTAACCTTTAAGGTCCCTCAAACCACACTCTAATACTAACACATTAGACGTATCGCATAACCTAAAAGATAACTAAATTTAATAAAGATAACTATAACTAAAGAGGAGGTAATTCTTAAATAAGTTATTAACCTAATTAATTAAGGGTTCCCTCTGCAATAAGAAGACATATAAGAAATAGCTAACTAACTCCTAAATGTATATAATAGGATGTGTATAGGACCCTAATAGGCAGAGAACTTTATATAATGTATCCCCTAATTAAAAATACAATTTTAACGTTAAATTAACTATTAGAGGGCCTTAGCTAAGGATCCTATGATTATACAAGGCTGGTTTGCACTTATGTAAAACATAATTACAAAGTATAGAATACTTAATAACAATATCTATAATTTTAATAAGACTAGGTTCCTAATAGGAATGCTGTTATATATAAAGGTTATTATAATGTCTAACTGTAAGGGAAGACCTTATACAAAGCAGCCTAGTAATTAGGAATAGGTTTCTATTATTTAGGGTATATATATAGATAGCTAAGCAATACCTCTATACGTTATTATAAAGGGTAAATATTACCTCCTCTCCTAGTATATTAATAGCTAATTCCTAGCTATATAGCGTATCTATCTAAGCAAAAATAGATAGATAATAAATAATATTAGCCTAGATTAGCTAAAGCACTTTAATTAGTGTATAAGGACTTATATAAAGGGCTCTTATTACCTCTTAATCCTTAATAGTTATAATAGCTATAAATTAACTAACTTTAATAAATACTATAAGGAATAAAGTATTATTGCTTTATGTATACCTCCCTATTTATTATATAAGCTCTAGCCTCTTAATGTTAGATGCTTTAGCCTATTAAAGTACTTATACAGTAAGGAAATTAAGAAGATAATGTAAATGTAGATTTTATATATTACTAAGGATAACTTCTTTCCTGCCTTTAAAGAAGCATTCTTTACCTTAATAGGTAAAGATAACGTATAGGTAGGTTTTAGATAGGTAGGCCTTATACCTTTTAACCCTAAAGTAGTTATTTCTTAGTTAGATTTTAAGCTAAAGACACTAACACCCTTAACCTTATAGCTAAGCAGCTAAGGCTCCTAGGATGTAAAGACACTAACTATAGCACTAGAGGGTGTATAAAGTGCTTCCTCCCTTAAAAAGAAGATCTAGGTATATTAAGGTAGCTTACTAACACTAATATACAAAGTAATTAACTTCTAGGCTAGAGGTATTAGTAAGTTAGCCTATAGGCTTACTATTATTAAGGCTAAGAACTATAAGCTTTATATAGGGATAGAGGTACTAAGTAAGCGCTAGAGGGTAAAAAAGACCTAACTACGTCTTAGAGGGTTACTTAATACTGCTAAAGTAGAGGTACTATAAGTAGAAAAGGGTAGTATTAATACTAGAGGAGAGAATAACTATTAGAAGGAGGGTTATACAGAAGGTGCTAAACTACACACGCAGCAATATAGTAATTACAGAAAGCCTAGACATAATGCATAAACCTATAAAGTAGTTTAGGATAGTAATAAGGAAGAGGATAATAAGTAGTTTTAATTGATTTTATACGTTATAGTTTAATTGACTTATATAAAAGGTAGAAGGGTAGAGGAAGGTAGCCTACTCGCTATGTTAGCCTGCTCGCTATACAAGTATGTTAATCCTATTATAACTAACTAAAAGGTAATAGTATTTTATAACCTACTAGTTATAGAAGCTTATAGATACTAAGAAAAAATAGTATACTAGGTAATAAAAGTTTATTACTATTATTAAGGGCCTTAAACACTAGGCTTACTACCTTCTAAGACTCTTAGATAAGTTTACTATCCTTATAGACTACTAAGCACTTAAAGGAGTTATTAGCTCCTTAGTAAAGGATCTCTAAGGGAGGCTTACTAGATAGGTCTATAAACTCTCTATATTTAACTTTAATCTTAAGCACTAACTTAGTAAAACTAACCTAGCTAATAGTCTATCTAAGAGGCTAGACTATATAGAGGGGGATATACTCTATATAGATATTCTTCTAACCCTTATATAGAAACTAAATCTTATTAGTAAGCTACTAGAGGATATTTACTAATAGATTATAAATATTAAGAGTAATAATAAAGTTATAAGTATATATATTAATATAGTATATATATTACTTTAAGTACCTAATAATAAAGAAAAAACCCTATTAGAAGATATAAGCTCCTTACTCTTATATTAGTAGTATACTATAAGGTATACTAATAACTATATAATAATTATAGCTATTATAACCTAATAATAAGTAAGTAGGAAATTAGTAACTACTTACTAATAGTAGTCTAAGAATACTAAAGAGTTAGATAGAGCTAGGGTTATTATTCTAAAGTAATATAATGTATATATATAGCAAGTAATGTATTATAGCAAGCAACGCACTCTCTCCTACCCTTCTACCTTTTATATAAGTTAATTTAACTATAATGTACAAAATTAATTAAAACTACTTATTACCCTCTTCCTTATTACTATCCTAAACTACTTTATAGGTTTGTGCGTTATGTCTAGTCTTTCTATAATTACTATAGCGTTACGTGTGTAGTTTAGTACCTTCTGTATAACCCTCCTTCTAAGGGTTATTCTCTCCTCTAGCATTAACTATATCCTTTTCTCCCTATAGTGCCTCTACTTTAGTAGTATTAAGTAACCCTCTAAGATATAGTTAGGTCTTTTTTACCCTCTAGCGCTTACTTAATACCTTATTTACTATATAAAGCCTATAGTTCTTAGCTTTAATAAGAGCTAGTTAGTAGGCTAACTTACTAATACCTTTTACCTATAGGTTAACTACCTTATATAAAGGTATTAGTAAGCTACCTTAATATGCCTAGATCTTCTTTTTAAGGGAGGAAGCACTTTATATACCCTCTAGTGCTGTAGTTAGTGTCTTTGCGTCCTAGGAGCCTTAGCTGCTTAGCTGTAAGTTTAATAGTGTTAGCGTCTTTAGCTTAAAATCTAAGCAAGAAAGAACTACTTTAGGGTTAAAAGGTATAAGGCCTGCCTATCTAAAACTAGCTTATATATTGTTTTTGCCTATTAAGGTAAAGAATGCTACTTTAAAGGCAGGAAAGAAGTTATCCTTAGTAATATATAAAATCTATATCTATATTATCTTCTTAATTTCCTTACTATATAAGTACTTTAATAGGCTAAAGCACCTAACATTAAGAGGCTAGAGCTTATATAATAAATAGGGAGGTATACATAAAGTAATAATATCTATTCCTTATAGTATTTATTAAAGTTAGTT
>PJEX01000142.1:0-10492 GCA_005350895.1 Colletotrichum tanaceti
GGGCCCCCCCCCCCCCCCCCGGTGTTAACAAGCCCTCGTATGAAGCTTGATATCGTCTGAGATTTGAAGCTTCTATGTACAGGTATGTAGGTACCTAGGTAGGTAGTTCAGATGAGATCAGGTTGAGATGAAAGATACGTCGCTGAGAGAGAAGAAGCACTGGGGAAGTACCGTGGCAACCCGCATCAACCGCTAATTAGCACTGTGCGGATACCGTCAACATGGATCGCACCGCTCTCAACTCACTCATTCACTCATTCACTCATTCAACTCATTCAACTCATCCAGATAGACCATCGTCCAACCAGGACCAGTGTCTTCAATATCTTACCGCCCTATCCAGTTCAGGAGAGTGCCACGGAAACAGCGTCCAGGGAACGCTTTGGCTCACCTCGCCACAACCAGTCCCTCTCACCGAGCCACCTCGGGCTCTCTCTCGCTCTTGGCCCTCCCTCCTATAGACGTGGAGTAAAGCTCTCTTGCACGCCGGCCAGACCATTAACCATGGACGCCCACGAAGATGATAGCGACATCAAGCTGCAAAAGGTCTCATCGGACCTCATCGCAGACCTCTCCCGCTCTCTGCCCCTCTTCCTCCGGAAACCCGACGGGCAGACCCTCCGTGCCCGCGTCCGCATCTCGGAAACGGCACGTCTGACTTCAAGTGTAAGTACACCGGCAAACGCCCCACACTCACACCCCCCTCTGGGATCTCTCGATGCCAACTGCCATTACAGCTCCTCGACCCCTTCCAGGAACTCCCTCAACTCCTGGACCCCCATCTGCCAAACTGGCTTCCTCTTCTCGCTTCGACCTATCTCGCCCACCTCCATACGCGCACGCGCACGCGCACGCGCACCTCGGCCTCATGTTTCTCGAACCGCTCGCAGCTTCTCGAGCCCCTAAACCTCGCCATCGCCAAACTCATCTACACCTTCACCAAGATCCGCGGCGAAAAGGTCATTGTACGCTTCCTCAACGTCGAGTCTCGTCACATCGAGCCCCTCCTCTCGGCCCTGGAGTTTGCCGAGCGCGCTTCCTCAACGGCCCGCCCCTCCCCGACACCCCTATCACCCCTATCACCGCAGTCCGCCGTGTCGCCGCCGGCGAACCCGGGACAATGGTCCTGGGAGGAGCGTTACCTCGTCCTCCTGTGGCTCTCTCACCTCCTCCTCGCCCCTTTCGACCTGTCCAGCATCTCCTCCGCCTCCGCCGACCCGGACATCACCCTCCCCGAGATTCCGAATTTTGAATGGCCCACGAACCTCCCTGGAATCACCGCCCGCATCCTCCCGCTCGCCATCAAGTACCTCGCCTCGTCCGGCAAGGAACGCGACGGCGCTCGCGCCCTGCTCGTCCGCATCGCCATGCGCCGCGACATGCAGTCGCTCGGCGTCCTCTCCGCCCTCGTCCGCTGGTCCCTCGCCTCCCTGACCCCTGACCCGTCTACCCCGCCGCAGCCGCCTTACTTCTACATCGGCATCCTCTCCTTCCTGGCCGGCGTCCTCCGCTCCTCCATCAACACCTCCGACATGGACGCTTACCTCTCGCCCATCTTCCTCACCGCGCACTCCGTCGCGTCCGTCGAGGCCGCCATGCCTGGAGGGGATACCCCCGTCGCGGCCGCCATCCGTTCCGTCGCCGTCGCCCGCAAGATGCTCATCAAGGTCATCCGCTCCGTCGCCGTGCTCCTCCTCCGCAAGGCTCCGCCCGACCCCCACAGCACTGAGCTCATCGAAACCTCTATCGGCTACCTCCTCGAGTCTCTCGCCGACAACGACACCCCGGTCCGCCTCGCCGCCTCCAAGGCCCTCAGTATCGTCACCCTGAAGCTCGACCCGGAAATGGCATCGCAGGTTGTCGACGCCGTCCTCGACTCCCTTAACCGTAACGTTCTCTGGACTCGCGATCCCAGCACCAAGATCTCGACTCGTGACCTCGCCGCCGTCGACCCCCTGGAGTGGCATGGCTTGATGCTTACCCTCTCTCACCTCCTCTACCGCCGCTCCCCGCCCGCCTCTCAGCTTCCGGACATCGTCCACGGCCTCCTGCTCGGCCTCTCCTTTGAGAAACGCAGCACTTCAGGCGGCTCCATCGGTACAAACGTCCGCGATGCCGCCTGCTTCGGCATCTGGGCCCTCGCCCGGCGTTACACGACCGCGGAGCTCCTCCAGGTCCCAACCGCCGCCGTTGTCGCAGCCCGCCTGCACGCTGCGGACGCCTCCATCCTTCAGGTTCTCGCGACCGAGCTCACCGTCACCGCTGCCCTGGATTCCGCAGGCAACATCCGCCGCGGTTCTTCCGCGGCCCTGCAGGAGCTCATCGGCCGGCACCCGGACACGGTGGAGAAGGGCATCTGGGTCGTCCAGACGGTAGATTACCACACCGTCGCGTTGCGGTCCCGCGCAATCCACGAGGTGGCCCTCAACACAACGAAGCTCTCGTCGCAGTACGGGACGGCCTTGCTGGACGGTCTGCTGGGCTGGCGGGGCATAGGAGACGCCGACGCAAGCGCCAGGCGTGTCGCCGGCGCGTCCTTCGGCACGCTCACGCTCGAGCTTTCACGACAGCATGCCCCCAACGATGTTGAACGGTTCACGGCCTCCATCAACAGGGTTTTGGCTCGTCTGCGCACGCTACAGAACCGTCAAGTCGACGAGAGGCACGGCCTCCTCCTCTGCCTTGCCGCTGTGCTGGACAAAACCCCCGAGCTGTTGTCGGGCAAGCCCATCGACGGCGTCACTGGGATCATTCATCGCATCATCCATGAGCTGCAAACGATATTCGAGGACCTCCAGACGACGACGTATCGTAGGCCGGAGCTGGTCGCCGAGGCAGCCAGCCGCCTCATTACTTCCTCTTTGCCTATTTTACAAGCAGCGGCGTCATCTGCCGACGGTTACTTGCATCTTCGGCCAGGTTACAAGGTTGTATCAACCGAGGACACCAGAGACCTACTTAGGGCCATCAGGGCAGTTGATGCTCTCGAAAAGATACCGGACACCGTGGTCAGCCTGGTATCAACTTTCAACCACGTAGTCAACGCCGGTCTCGCCCGCCCAGAAAGGGAAGCCATAGCAGCATCCTCCGAGGCCGCCATCGTGCTTCTCATTTTCTCTGGTGCTGAAGAGCGCATACGCATCATCAATGAGTGGGCTAGCACCGTCCGTCTGCGGCCGACGTCGCGCACGGCAAACGACACTGGCATCCTTTCTGCCCTTACGATGGCGTATCCTGTGACCACCACGTTCGGTGCTCCGGAGCCAGACGAGCAGAGCCTGGTCTGCGATACAATACTGATGAGGTGGGCCGGCGACAAGGACATCGAAACTCGCGTGGCGATCCTCCAGAGCCTGTCGCAGAGCGGCGTGCTTCGCGACCGGGCCTTGGTGTTTCTGGACCTGCTTGCGGAGGGCCTGAACGACTACACCACCAATGCCAGGGGGGACGTGGGATCACACGTCAGGCTGGAGGCGCTCAGGGCGACCAAGGCCCTTTGGAAGGTCGCCTTCGAGGAGGACAGCTCCGGGAGTGGCGCTGCAGATACCGACCGGGCCGACTCGTGGCTGCCGGTGGCAATCTCGAAGTTATTTCTCAGGATCCTGCGTCTGGCCGCCGAGAAGCTGGACCGCGTCCGTATTGAAGCGCATGCGGTCCTTGCTTTAACTCTAGAATCGAGGTATGGACCCTTTATCTGGTGTCACGACTCAGAGGAGGATGAGGGAATCAAGTCTCACTAACATACCCCCATCAGTTTCGCGTCGGCTTTTACAAAGCTTACCTACTCGTCCAAGGAGTACTTCCGGACGCTGCTCGACCTTTACTCCTCGGACTCGAGCCTGCACTGCCAAATCTCAACCCCGGCCAGGTCCGACGCGGGGGCATGGATGGCCGAGCTACTGGCGGGCTATGTTACGTCGGCGGACACGGGCAATGAGGACCTGGTCATCGCGTCCCGCGCCGCACTGGCCGACTTCTGCGCCAGGTCGTCGCGAAACCTGAGCGCGGTCTGCGCAGCGCTGGTGAGCAATGTCAAGACTAGGCAGGGGCAGGACCGCGTGGTAGTGCCGACGCTCGAGATTGTAGCGTTCCTCTGCCACATTGGGCTTTTCCAGAAGTGTCGGGAGGTTGAGCCGCGGAACTTGTGTCTGCAGGTGCAAAAGGCGGGGTATAAGACAGGCAGCGTCAGGAAGCTCGAGGCCTGCATCAAGGTCTACGGCTGCGTGGCCGGCTTCGGAGGGGAAGGCGAAGCGGCCAGCCTGGACTCGGCTCCCGTAGAGCTTCAGGCCAAGAGGAGGGCCGGCGTCATCGAGGCTAGGAAGAGACTAGGTGCCTTGATGTTTCATCCGTGGCCCCGGGTGAGGAGCCTGGTCGTGGACGAACTGTGGAAGTTGTTTGGCGACGACGGCGGCGCCGATCTTTTAAAGAGTGTCGACTGGAGCAAGGCTGAGAAAGCATCAATCAACCGCGTCGTAAATCAGCTTGGGTTGGCCCAGGCGGTGTAGTAATACACGGACACAGGTTAGAGCGGTGGCTTTTTTTGAACGGGATTGAAGGTTCTCGTAGTTGTGTGAGGATGCCCCCGCCCACCCAAACAATACCATACTTCGGGCTACTGTCATCACACCTTCCCAAATGCTTCAGACTTTGGCGCATCCCTGAGATGTTTTTCCAATCGGCAAGCGGTCGTGGGACCGCCAAGTTGGAACCGAACTTGAAATATTCTAGAAGCTGTTAAAAGCAAGTAAGTCCAATGGCCGTCCAAGGATGACGACTGGTGTGTTACCCAGCAAAGAAGGTGGACGGGAAAAGATTCTGCATACAACGATTAACGACACTGACCATGGCTGACTGCCTCTCGCGCTGGCGAATCTGCAACGTACATAGCACGGCAGTGCGGAGTGGACGTCTGCGATAGGGCGGGATGCGTTGCCGCCGAATCAATCTATCGACCAGCTGCGATATAGGTAGCTAGCTCACAAATCGTTTCTCAACACGGGATACCTGTCCCATTTCGAGGAAAGCGGCGAGGGTTCGATAGGAGGGCGGGCTGATGCCGTCACTGCTGTCCTTGTTAAGCCGCACCGCGTTACCAAACAGTAGATGGGTTTCCGAGGACCATCCTGAGGAGCTAGTCTGAATAATGTTGTAGGGTTCTCGGCGGGCGTCACATTCTGCAGCGGTCTCATCGGCCAGTCCTTCTTTCTGGCTTTTGCCGAACCTGCGACTTACTTAAGGATGAATCCTGTAAGTGCACACGGAGCCGAAACGGAACGGCCAAAGGTTGGATAATGCCAAGGCCGCACGGAAGATTCGCAAAGGGCACCGACCAAGTAATTAGTTGTATTTACATTTTGCGGTTAAGTCGTGTTGTCCTCCTCTCCTTTACTTCTTATTTTCCCCTTCGTTCATGGTAGGGTAAGAGGCGGCTGCCGACAAATCGTATACGATGCAAGCCAGTCTCTGGGGTGAGATGACGAGCTCGAGGTAGCATGACACAAGAAGGGTCTCTCTCTCCTGTACACGACTCGGATCCAATGTTGGTGTTCCACAGCTGATTGCCGTCGTCGTGTTTCTCAAGTCTCCCGTGCACTTGCAAACTGGATGATCTCAAGACACAGATTGCGTCTGCCACACGGACCTCGTGCCAATTTTTGTCGACCGGACGACTTTCGCGTCCAACAATAAGACCTTGAGGCTTGGTGTGAACACCCCAGCCAGGCCAGTTCACTCAGCCGGTAGCACTCTTGTCACCTGCAACTCTCGTCGGGCGCTTCCGACTCTGGGCTGCTTGAGACGACCGCTGAGGCCGATGCAATGTAGTTTGGCCGATTCGCGGATTCGGGCCTCTACCGCCATGCCTAATAGCGATACTCAGTCGGACGGCCCAAGGACGGCCTGCGGTGGTCGAACCAGAGTCCCTTCCTACGTGTCGTGGATGTGATGTCTGTTGTTGCTGGTATAGTTTGGCGGGAGATTAAAGTGGGCCATGCCAACGCCGTGCCATGTAAATTGGCCGTATCTCGTTGCTCGCGGCAAAGTTTTTGCAAAGAGGCGGGCGCTCATAGGTACATTTGGCGGCGACGTTTGGAAGAGAGGTAATTGCCGCGGCGATGTCAGTACATATCCGGCCATCTTCCCCATCCCCCATGCCGGTGCTTTTCTGGTCCAATAGGTCGCCCGCACAGGCACAGTGACGAACTCACTATTTCCCCCACGTGGGAATTAAGACAAGGAATCCTGGAAAGCAAGTTCCAGCATCAAGAGGCCAATACTACGTACCATCGTAGACACCGGCGGATTGACCTGGATACAGGGTATTGCGTGATGTGCGAAGTAAGTATCGGTAGACATACAGTTTCCCAGCCCAGCCCGCCTGTCGCCCTGTCCAATCAAGCTAAGACTTATCAGGTGGGAGCTACTTTTAGCACCTATTGAGAGTCTGTCGTCCGTCGCAGTCTGCGGAGGGGCTCAAGACCAAGCCTAAAAGAGCAAGGGCCATTGAACGCAGACGGCCCAATTTGGCGAGGGTCAATTCGGAGACGAAGCATAGCGGACGGATGGGGTACGGGCATCAGTCAGTGATGGCTGGGCAGGGACTGTTGGGATTGGTCGATTGGCGAGCATCAGGTTAGCGTGGCCATCCCCCCCAACGTGAATGGTATCATTCAGAAGAACATAATTAGTCGGGCAAGCTGGCAAGCATGCGATGAAGCTCTTCAACAGTCCGTGATTCCCTTCAAAAACATACATGGCAAGAGGCCGGCCGTAGACGATTGAGGGCTGGTCTCGGATCAATGTCGCGTGAGCAGTGGTGTGGTGTCAATGAGGCAGACATAGCAACGCCGTTCCTATCAGCTCGTTCCGGCGTCAGCCAGAAAGAGAGAGTATGTGTGTGTGCGTACCAAAGTCATCTGGGCAGAGGATGAGGTGCAAGACCAGGCCGACAAAGTCTTGATTGGCTGCCAAAAGGAACTGCATGATGAGCTAAGACTCGAGGTTCAACCTGCGCGGCGTGGCATGACGGCAAGCACGAGCGTATGTCTGCGGGCGGGACAGGGACGGCAGGATGTATCCGACCTGCGACTGCGAGTGCGTGAGACGGAAGAGATGAAGGGGGAGGGAGCCCCACGAGTCGAATCGATGCGCACATATGCTTACGATACCTTAGTATGTAGGCGGTGTTGTTGGTGTTGTGCAACTTGTTGGGTTTCTTCTCCTTCATGATGCATCTCGATTGTCACGACCAAATCGGGCCTGCTATTATCTACGGGACTACCTACATGGTGGGAGACGACGGCAAATGGACAGCCTAAGTAAGTACCTGCCTAAGCGGTGGTCCATGCTTCCCTCTTACACTACCTGTGCTTGTGCCTTTCATGCCTGCCTTTCCCCAGCTAAGCGGCTATGTCACCCACTTTGCTGCTCTGCCCTGGCCAACAGATGACGAGATAACCTCTCCCGCCTTGTCCACAATTCAAGTGGATAGGCGCAAGGACAATGCTGGGACTTTAATTGTCGAAACAGCTCGAGAGTTGAGACTCGGTCACAAAGGAAGACCCGACACATAAAGGGGCGATAAACATAAAGACAAGGCAAAGATGGAAGGGCAGGAGCGACCAGCGTGCTTGCCTCCGCTTTCCTCGTCCATTGTCCCGTCCTCAGGTTGCCTTCCGAGCACGCCCCTATCATTGCCCCCACGCCCCCAGCCTCCTCCCTCTTTACCGCCGCCTACCCTCGCTCGGGCCTGGCTCTTTCTCCAAATCCTCCATCGCCGCCGTTACCACCACCTTCCGCCCTGTATTTTTGACCCGCCGTTGACCAACATCGCTTGAAAAAGTCGCAACGGGCCGGACTCCAACTAAGGTAGGTACGAATAGGTAATAATTCCAGCGTTCAGTCACTCCCAAGTGACCTCGGTCTTACCTTACCTAGGTACTCAGTAGACCTTGCCTCATCGGCATCACATCACCCCGATCGGCCAGACGCAGTCAGTGTCTCGCCCATGCCACAACCAGGGTCCTCCACCAAACAGCTCTGCGCCTCTTACTTGCAACTTGCATCCGCGGAAAATATTGGGATAGTGTATCCGTAGGATGGGGGGGCATGCGCCAATACACATTGACCCCCGAGCTCTATTCGATACTTGAGTTTCCTTACCTGACGGCAACGATAACGGCCATGGCTTCCTTTTTCCGGACCACCAGTCGACTGGGCAACTTGGCATACCTGTAATCGTCAGCCACCACCACCACCATCACCTCTCTCTTTCTCTCTTTCTCTCTCTCGGCTTCAACTTGTCTGCCTTGTCTGCCTTGCCTGCCCTGCCTTCCCTGCCTTCCCTGTCCCCATCATCTTGCAGAGACTCATGCCACTGCTGGCCTGCCATAGTCCTGCGCGCTACCCGTCCGTTCAACCCTCGTCTTGGTTCGAGCTACCTACCTGCCTCGCGCCATATCAACGCCAGGGCCTGCTTGGGTTGGAGATACGACCCTTCCCAATACCTGTACAGAGTACTTGTACTCCGTACTCTTGATGTACATACGTTGTAATCACTGATGGATTTTACGGGGGCACACAGGGCGATGCAGCTGTCCATTTTAGGAGCTTTGCCGAGACGACGCGACCCAACTCATGCTGTTCGCTGCGTTATCCGTACTCCATCCATCCCACATGCTCGAGTCGACCAGGCCAGCCCATTGCCGCCTTGTTCTTCTCAGCTGCAACGAGCTTTCCGGCCATCTGCGCCGCCGGTCCCCCCCTCCCCCGGCTCAGCCATGCAAGAGAACCCAATAAAGCGAACTGCGGTTATCTCTGTTCTCTTCCTTTCAGGTCGAGGATTCCCATCCCTTAGGTGCGCGTGGCATTCCGGCCGCGGCGCTCGAAGGATTCGTCAGTCTGTCGCCTGTCGCAAGAGCTATCCGATCTGCGCTGCTCTCGCCTGACAGAGGATAAGCTTGCCAAATGTTGTCAGACTCTTCTACAGCCCATCAACGTTTACGATGTAATACCTGTAATCAGAAGGGCAACTTAGGGCAGGGCACTCCGCTGGATGCAACGGACACTACGAATACAACTACCCAGCAAAATTCTGCCAAGTGTGAACACCGTTCCTTGTCAAGCTTGCCTGCCGCTTATTGGCAATCCCTCGCGACATTGCTCCACTGGTAAAGAAAAAGAGAGCAAGGGTCAAACCGCCTCCGCATCGTCTCCGCGCCTGCGTAGGTAGTGTGTTCGGAGCACAGCAAATACCTACGTCCCTGTATATGTACTAGACTGCGGCACCGACGATTGCGAGTTGGAATATCATGATGGATGCTGATTGGACCACCCAAGACACTCAAAAATCGCAGCTTTTGCGTGTCAGCAAAGGGGAGGGGGTGTGCGTATAACGGCCGTTGAAGTCTGAACGGGCCGGTCCACCAATGCTGCGAAGAAGAAACTGGCCTCTAGTCTGCCGACGCCTTATCTAAGTGGAGAGGACACTACTAGGTATACTAGGAAATAAGGATTGATTGAGTCGACCTCCCTCTTGGGCAGCCGAGACAAGACACGCACAAACGCAAACACAAGCACAAACGGGGAATAGTGTCGGGTGGTAGAGGACAGTGTACAGGACAGTGTCTGTAGACTTGCCAATGCAACCAACTTGCAAGTCCCAGCAGCTCTTGGACCGTATCGGTATCTTGAGATTCGGGACGACGGATGCAATACATTGCTTGCTGTCGTGATTCAAGAATGGCGGCAGCAGCGGCGTGCCCAGGAGGCGATGATGAGGCGGCGGAAGCGAAGGTCACTCGAGAGACCGGGCATCTATCTATCTATCTGCACAGCGTGTTATCGCTGTCGCAGCTTCCGAACCGACCATCTACGCCAAACTGCCCATTTGACGGTAGTCGATCAAGTTCAGCGATCCCAGGACCCAGAGACGCAGCATGGCGAGACTTGGGTGCTGAACTGGGACAGTTGTGGAGGCAGCACTGCAAGCTTGTTAGTCTATGCTGCAACGACCGCAGCGGGTACGGATTCGACACCTGAACCTCCCCCCCCTTAATTGGGTGCCTGCCTAGGTACTTGCATTCCGCCTAACCATGCGCAGAAGGTGAACTTAACCACAGAGCAAAGTTGAGCCTTTGAATCCTGACACTTCCTACACTGCTTCACCTCGGCCCCCCAAGTGTCGATCAGAGTAAGACATTGCCGAGGGATGAAGACGATGCTCGAAGCGAGCCCCTCGACGATTTGAGCCGCCGACTACACTGCACCTACTACGTAGTAGTTCACAGCTCCTCAGCCAGCCCCGAGTTCCCCCACCAGATAGATGAGCAGATCATTCCGTTCACGCCTGGAAAGAGCAACTAGCGCGAGCGTTGGCAGTTCTGCGACAGCTGACCGCTAAATCCGCGTCCGCACTAAGACTGACTAAGAAAGATGCTACGAGGCCACACAGATGGACACTTGGCACTGGATGGAAGGTGATGGAGGGGCACAA
>PJEX01000142.1:10592-22242 GCA_005350895.1 Colletotrichum tanaceti
CCCCCCCCCCCCCCCCCCCCCCCTCCAGTCGACAAGATCAGGATTAGCCAGCCAAAAAAAGCTGCGGGTGCACACCATCAAATTTGTGACTGCACACCCTCCTCTTCACCGTCACCAGTCCTTCATCAACCTGTCACACGCCCCCCCCCCTCCATTCCCCCCAAGGGCCCCGAATCCCCATCCATCATTCATCCCTAGGTAGCCTGCAAAGGGACCATCACTAGGTATCCTTGACTACCTACCTAGGTACCCCATTCAAGCCCAGCCTATCCTATCCCACCGACCACCCTGTCCTAGGGGGTGGGGGGCCACTAGGAGAGCAGCGGTATGCTCACAAAGACCTGCCTCTATCTGCCCGCGTCTGCTCGGTGCAGCCAAAGTATTACTTCCACCCAATTCCTCCGCAGCATCTCGACCAGACTCCATCCATGCCCCCCCCTTCCACCGCGTTCGAACTCGACCTATGTCCGCGATTCTCTTTGCCGTCTTGTCGGTACAGAAAGACAGGAAACCGTAGCATTCTCGCTCGTGGTTGTCGAGACGATTATGCACCAAATTCCATCATCGCCACCCGTCACCATCCCCGGATCCGGCTTGCTTCATGTCGTACCGTTCGTCCCTTCGTACCCGCAGAGTTCATGCATCAGACGCAACAGTCGCTACAGCGATACGTCTACCAGCCGCCCTAGCAGCCTTTTGCTCGTCGTCCGCCAACCGACGGATTGTGTTATCTCGAAATCATCGCCAACATCGGCCATTGTGACGAGCACACGACACGCACCACGCGCCGAAAGTGACCGCGCACGCTGAACGACTCCTCGCACCTCGACGTCACAGCTACCTCCCCGCTCGTCGTCCCCTCTACGGAGGTCGACGGGCGTGGATTGCCCGAATCCGCCATGAATCTCTACACTGAGCCGCCCGAGTTGCGCAGGTTCTCGCAAGACAAGCCCTCACTGCTTGTTTGCTGGTGGATAACGTCATTCTGCACCGTCATCATCCTGCTGCGAGTCGCCGGCCGCTTCATTCGAACCGAGAGGCTGTTCCAAGAGGACAAAGTCGCCGCCCTCGCCCTAATCCCTCTTTGGCTTCGGATGGTTTGTGTGCATTTTGTTCTTCTCTACGGGACCAATAATGCGCAGTTTGACGGGATCACCTTGTCCGAAGAAGTTGAGGCGAGGAAGAGAATTGCAAGTGGTCTCGTGCTTGCGAGCCGCATCTTCTACGCAGCGACGTAAGGACTTCCCTTTTCCCAATACTCTAGCCACGTTTGTTCTAGGCTGCCCAGAAGCTCTTTTTTTCTTTTTCTTTTCTTTGCTTTTCTACTGTTTATTTTCATTTTTAGTCTCTAGTGTGGCAAGATTTCAGCACTTGGGGACGGGAGAACCAGCCCGGCGGTAAGATGGCTTGCTAACGCTTCGTCTGTGCAGATTGTGGATTCTCAAGAACACCATTTTAGAGTTCTTCAAGCGTCTGACCGGCGTGACTTGGGCACGTTCCTACGAACAGACCCTCGTTTTTATCAGATGTACATTGGTTGCAACGTTTATTGCCATCGTCATCAGCGATCTGGCCGAATGTCGACCTGTTCATCATTATTGGCAGGTTACTCCTGACCCAGGTGGGCAATGCCGCCAGGGCTTCGCCCACCTCATTACCATGGCGACATGCAACATCCTCACCGATCTGCTCCTCGTCTTCTTCCCGATTCCAATCATCTTGCGTAGCCAGATGAACGTTAAGAGAAAAGTCCAGCTCACCCTGCTTTTCTCCCTCAGCCTATCCGTTATCGGCATCACGATCTACCGCGTTCCCCACGTCATCAGGGACAACGGCAGACAACAGCTGCGATCGGTGTTGGCATCCGTCGAGCTCCTGTTTGCGACCACGGCAGCTAACGCGCTGGTTCTTGGCTCATTTGTGCGGGATCGAGGTATCAAGAAACGGAAGTTCAAATACGGCTCCGTGGCCGCAGACTCGATGGACCGAGGCTCAGACTCGCGACGGCCGACCCTACACCAGCACTGGGGCAGTGACGAGGATCTTGTGCGCGATGTTGGCCTCGGGGTCGACCCCGACTTGCGAGGACGAGCCGGATCGCAAGATAAGTTCGATACCGAGCAGCTTCGCTACACTCCTGCGCCAGTTGCCAGACCATTCGGCGAGGAGCTGAGACAGTGGCAATTTCCACAGCGAAAAGGAAGCAATGCCGAGCGTAGCGACGCGTCGCTTCTACCCCACGACCTCTCTTCTTCGAGAAGCAACTCGACCACGACGCCCCGGAGAGTTTCCTTCTTCGACGTGGGAGGCTTGCTATCGGAAGACCAGGTCGGGGCGGGACCGACATTCCGTAGAGACAGCATCGTCTCGAGCGTGGACCCAATGTCGGTTGGTAGCGGCCACAGCGCACCCTCGACAGCCTTGCCCGCTTCATCGACTGGGTTACGACGTGGATCGACAGCGCTGCTGCAAGACCTGGGCGGTTTCTTGGGCCCTCTCAATACGAAACATTCACGCCAAACATCCAGGACTGGTACTGAGCTACAACCGATCCCGCAATCGCAACACGATGACCACCCATCGTATAACCCTCGGCCTGGCGAACCCACACTCAGTGACCCCGGCGGCCTTTTGAAGTAGTCCCAGCACAAGTGTATGAGGCGATCTCGACCACATATCACACTCATGTCACCAATTACGGCCAAACTACAATCGCGTATCGGTGATGACGCTTAACGAGGCATCATATGTCTATATATAATGACCCTTTCAGCAAAAATGCCGGAACAAGCTTATCCTTCACAAGATCGAGGAGGGGTTTTTTTTTTTCCAGAGGTCTAGAACCTTCAAGCGGTGTTTGTTTTCAAAGTCGAGGGAGCAACTGGGCACATGATTCACATCTGAATTCTGGTCTTCCAAGGAGAGATGATCTATGATGACTGGAAATGTTGGCGTTGAAGGAGGATCCGACCCTACCGATGGGAAACTGGGGGGATTCTCTATGGTATGTTTGGCGGAGCTTTACGATGATTACGAAAGCTGCTGGCTTTGCTTTTTGTCGTTTACATATACCCCGGCGAGATTACGCCAACATGTTTGTATTTATCGATGCTTGTTTCCACACCATAACGATTTTGAAGTGTCTATAATATAATTATATACCAAGTACTTCGCAGCTTGCTTCATTGTTTTCTCAACAAAAATCTGCGCTCGTACGGTAGCTTGTGATACCGGTTCCCCGATTCTGCCGTCCGACGAGGTATCCCTGTAGGATCTGACTATGGCCCTGTTCCTGACCCAACTCCAACGACCGACTTCCACCCCTCCCCCCACCAACTATCCCTAGACTGAGCTCATGTCGCTTTGATCAACCTTGTTGGGCCGATTAAACTTTTCTTCGCGTGTCTCGGGTCCGACGAACTGCCAAATCCGCGTTTGCACCCCTTCCAAGTCAAACCACCGTCGCCCACCCGCAAGGTCATGACTCCGAACCGAGTTCCGAAGCGGGCCTGGGTGTCCCGGAAAAGATGGACAATGCCAGCTTGAGACATCCGCGTTCACATCCGCAGCCAAGTTCTTTATTATCAGGCAAGGACTCGCCAGTTCAATCCGAGGCTTGGTAGTGGTGAAAGAAAAGTGCCTGGAAAGGTCCACACCGGCGGCGACCCAACGGGAGTGGTGGGGCCTGTTCATGAGGTTGAAACTATACGTTCCGTGTCTTAATCAGGCGTTCATCTGGTATTCATCTGCTCCTTATTGAGATCCCCCCTGATATTCGGATGACGAGTGACTATCATTCTGGGGTTCTGTCACTTGCTGTGGCGGGAGAGTGATCGGCTTGGGGAGGGGGGAGAAGAAGTTGGGTTTCATTCTCTTGGATGCGCCTTGCAACGGAAGCAGGCTGGTAGGCAATGATGGCATGTGTACAGCGGGTGGATGGAAAGAGCGATAAAGAGGAGGGGGGAGACAACATCGATGCATAAACGCCGTGTTGCAGAACTCTGGGGCCAAGCATCATTTATTGCTTGTTCCTGGCAGGTAGTCGGTTGTGTGCCGTCTCTCGTCTACACACTAGACAGATTTCGAGGGCAAAGCCTCTTCATTCAGAGAGTGGGATGTCGCGGGAAAGCTCCGGCAAAGGAAGCACGGTGGAGAGGCGAGTCAGCTCCGTTTCCGGTTCCTTCCCGTCTTTGTTCTTCGCTGAGGCGGCGTTGCGAGACGGCAGCATTTGCGCCGGGCAGCAAGAGCCTGCTTGGGGCCCTGTCGAGCTCCTTCAGCGGCCACTTGAGCGATCGGGAGAGCCGCCTGAGGCATGGTTGGCTTCGAATCGTCGCGAAAATGGAGGGGCATGTGCGACGCATGGTGGGACGGCGTGTCTGCTTCTTAAACGGTTCAAAACTAACGTTCCTTCTTCCGAAGCTCGCCGGCCGTAACTACATTGAGAGAAGCCGGGGATGGGATCCAGCGCGGTTCAAGGGCCCGATAGAGAAATGCTCACCATTTCAACCCCAAGTAATCCATTCAAACGAAAGCAATGTAAATTGTAAGTTGGGTACCTCGTACTGTCCTTCTAGGAGAAGCCCCTTTTTTCTTTTCTTGTCATACACAAAACAGCAGACCGTAGCCGTTCCCTCAACGCCAGACTCAAGAGTGATGCAAAGAGTATAGTTAACCTCCCTCCCCCGTCCGTCGGGCGTCAGCCATCCTGTCAGAAAGGAGTACTCGATCTCAGCCCGCACAGCCACCCCCTCTCCCGTCCTACTTCGTCCTGGATTTCATCACCTCCCCTTCCTTGGCGGCCCAGACAGAGCCGAGCGAAACGCGAAGCTTATACGCACAATCTGTAACTGGCGTAGCGGCCAGCCGTCTCAGAGGTTCGGATGATCTTGACAACCTGCCCGCGCTTAAGACCGAGGTACTTGGCGACGGGGTCTTTTTGCAGGATTCGCGGCAGCTGGGTCTCCTTGAGACGGTAGCGCTTGAGCAGGGCGACCTTCTCCTCGCGGCTGAGCAGAATGTGCTTCGGCACGAGCTCGTGCTGGGTGATGTTGACGAGAAGGTCCTCCTCGAGGAAGCACTCGACCTTGGCGAAGGACTCGATGGTGATGAGCATCTTGCGGGCGGCGGGGGAGAGGGGCACGTGAGTGACCATGATACCGGACGAATACTTGTTGCTGATGAGGTGGTGGATGAACTTCTTGATCTCCTTGATGCCAAAAGTCGTGTCGGCGAGGAACTCGACCCAGAGGGTGCCGCAGTCGGGTGTCGGGTTCGGGTTTTGGGATGTCGGAGGGGGTGTATATTTGCGAATCATGTCGGCGGAGGGGTTCGCGGAGAACTGTAGCTTGCCGCGGCTGTCGGCGGGCGTCAATGGTCAGTTTGGAGAGGGAAACAAATAATTTAGTTCAGGTGTGCGTACTTTACGCTACCATCGGCGGCGGTGTATTCCATCTTGAAGCGGTCGAGCGAGATTTTGAGTTCATCCTCAGCAAGTTCATAGCCCTATGACCCATCGTCAGTCTCAACGTCGTCAGGTAGTCGCAAGTTTCCGGTTCGATTTGAGTGGTGTAGTGACGCAGAGGTGCTTTGACACTGTACAAGGGAGACTAAAAGGAGCGATTGGGGGTGCCGTACACGATCCGCAGCCATCTCGTGGGCTGTCCGCCAGGCTCGCCACAGCCTGGTAACTTCCTTGTTGACATCCTTTTGGTCTGACATCGTTGCGACGGGCGCGTATTATTCGGCAAAACTCGCAAGGTGGCGTCCGAGAATGAGAGAGCGTTGCCGTCGAATAGTTGGGGCGGGCTGGTCGAGATGAAGGCGCGAGTGATGGATGGGTATCGCGACGACAGGACGTTCGAGATCGAAAAAAGATTGGCGCCGCAAAACGGGTAAACCAAAAAGTTATGGCGGCGGGTTCAGCCTTGCAGCCATAGCAAAAGTTTGAGTGGGGCACTTGAGAGTGCTGTTTGCTCAACCCCAGCCAGATTGGACGGGATTCTGGAATAATCGCCGGGGAGGTTAATCCGAAAATGGCAGAATGGCACAGCCGGAATAACCTCGTGGTGTCCATGTTCCTGTCTGAGTGAAACAGTACGTATCTTACTGACTTACAAACCCCCTGTCAACAACCCGTGGCAGGTGCACAAACCAGTCAGGTCCGTCCGGGTCGACAGTACAATCACTGTACCTGGGTACCTACCTAAGTAGGTAGGTAGGTAGGTTATCAAGGGTCCAGAGTCACAACGGGGTGCACGTGCCACTGCATGGATTTGAACCCCACAGCCAAATCCAGGATGGCAGGTGGCCTTACCTCCTGGAGAGAGGTACCTGCCACGGAACCCAAAAGAGTGAATTTCAACAAAAATTAGGGGATCTTTTTACGAAAAGTTCACCTTCTGCGCGGTCCTCCTTAGTTTCCTAACTCCCTCTCTCCCCTTCACCACCACCCTAGCTGCTCGCTCCCACCCACAGCAGTGCGCGCCAACCTCTGCTTTGTCTAATTGACTGTTGTTCTCTTGCACCAGCAGACAGACAAGCTTTGCCATATTCACAATGGCCGACACCAAGCAGGCACCTGCTGCGGCAGCAGACACCAAGACCGAGACCAAGGCTGAGACCAAGACCCGTCCTACCCTGCCTGATGAGGCCGAATACCAGAAGAAGCTGAAGGTCGCCGAGAAGGAGCATAAGGATGCTCTCGATCAGCTGGTAAGTCGAATCGTCAATCCAATTGGCGACTTGCGGCACGTTTCCCCGGACGGCCGGAACCGTGGAAGGGAATGACATATCTCAATTGGATCGCAAACCGCTTACACGGATATCTACCCAGAATGCCATCAAGGCCAAGATCGATATTGCCATGCCCAACAAGAACAAGGAGCAACAGTCCCCCACTCAGAAGCGCCGCGCCGAGCTCATTGCTCAGGCCAACGAGATTCGTCAGAAGCAGGGCGCCGGCAAAAACGCCCGTACCTCCAAGCTTGACCAGATCAAGCGCCTCGACGAGCAGCTCCGCTCCCGCATTGCCGAGCAGAAGACTGCCCGCTCTAAGGTCAACTATAAGAGCGTCGAGGAGGTCGACCGCCAGATCGAGAAGCTCGATTCCCAAGTCAACTCGGGCACCATGAAAATTGTCGACGAGAAGAAGGCCCTCGCCGAGATCTCTTCCCTCCGCAAGCTGAGGAAGAACTTCTCCCAGTTCGACGACTCGCAGAAGCAGATTGACGACCTCAAGTCCAAGATTAAGGAGATCAAGGATTCGATGGAGGACCCCGAGGCCAAGGCTATGTCTGAGCAGTACAACAAGATTCAGGCCGAGCTGGACGCCATCAAGGCCGAGGGCGACGAGGCCTACAAGAACCTGTCCTCGCTCCGTGATGAGCGTTCGAGGCTCCACAACCTTCAAAACGAGAAGTACCAAGCCGTCAAGACCATTAAGGATGAGTACTGGCAACAGCGCAAGGCCGCCCAGGCCTACGAGCGTGAGGCTCGTGATAAGGCCCGCGAGAGAAGAAAGGCCGAGCAGGACCGCTACCACAAGGAGCGCAAGAAGGCTGATGCCGAGAAGTTCCTCGCTGATGCCAGCGACCCCGCCTACCTGGAGGAGATTCGTCGCGCCAACAGCTTGCTCCAGTTCCTCGACCCCACCCACAAGGTCGAAAAGGCTCCTCTTCAGGCTGACAGCGGTCTCAGCGCCCAGGCTTCGCGTACCGTTGACGACTCCGGTCTCAAGGGCATGAAGATTGTTTCCAAGAAGGACCGTGATGACGAGCTGTTCCCCGCTGTCAAGAAGGGGAAGAAGGGCAAGAAGGGTGGCGCCTCCGAGGAGAAGGCCGGCAAGTTCAACTGCCCTCCCTCTGTCGTTGAGGACTGTGCTTTCCTGGGTATCGACCCCCCTATGAGCCAGGCCGACGTTCCCGCCGTCGCCGAGAAGGTCAAGGCCAAGCTTGAGCACTGGAAGTCTGACCAAGAGGCGCAGACTCAACGCGTAAGTGGTTTTTATTTATTTTATACACATACCCATCCTCCCTTTTCTTCTCACTGCAAAAGCCCAAACAGCTGCTGTTATTGCTTGACGCTGACGTTGCTTTTCAGAACATCGAGAAGGCCAAGAAGCAGCTCGAGAAGCTCGAGGCCGACGAGGCCAACGGTGTCACCAGCAACGGCGACTCGGTCGAGGAGGTCACCAAGGATCTCGAGGAGACCTCCTTTGAGGAGAAGGCATAGTCAGACGACTTGCCGATCCGCCTATTAGTTGACTGTACCCTTGCCCACGTCCCATCGGGCTTTTTTGCTAGTCCTGGTCTTCTCTCCCGTTGCGTCCTCAATGGCGATGATGAAAACCACAAACCCAAAAGGTCTCAGAGAGACGACTGACTCCCTCAATACACGCACACACGAAACCAACACCCTTTGCATAAACCAAGAAAGCTCGGATCACGGGGGACGCCTAATCTTTTATAAAAAAAACTCTCTGGCCCGCCTTTGCGTCATTTCTAGCCCGGCCCTTCGAGGCGGCTTTCTTGTACTTAACAGCATCCCCCCAAAACCTAGTTCCAGCCAAAAATGAGAGGTAAAGAGAAGAAGCTTCGATTTTTCAACCAGAGAGCGCCATGGAGAACCTCGCATGAATATTATCTCAATATGCAGCTAATGTAAGTGGGTGAGGGTCTTTGATTTGATTAAAAACGCCCGTTTGTTCCGTTGTAGTTCGTCGCGATGTCTCACAGCAGCAAGCTCAGAGGCCACAGAAATCCAAATGTGTCCAATAAGTCCCTCCACTCGATCCAAAAGCCACCTGTCGGCTACTAACCGGGTGCTGGGTAGGACACGAACGAACTCTCGTTCGCTGCCCGTTTGGTCTGGGCCAAGAGCACCACGAGCTGCATACGGAGCTATCTCATTCAGGATAGCTACCTACCTACTTACTGCAGACCCCCCTTCTAGTGCGGCAAGTCTGTGCATTCCCACGTATCACGGAGCTCAATTGCTGCGTGTATTGGGCCCTGTGGCCATCTTGGGCTATCGTGGTCAGGCAGGTGCGCTTGTGTTGCACGTCTTGTCGTATCAATCTATAGCCGGGGTTTGTGAAGGGTTCGGGAACGGCCGCGTTGTAATTATTTCTCGCTGTCAATCATCGCAAAAGCCCTACGTTACGCGGCGGCCCGCGTGCGGCCTTGGCTGTACCGGCTCGGCTCGCAGCCATGTCACATTTGCTCACGCCATTTCACTTTTGACTCTCTCCGGACACGATGGGCACGCACAAGCTGCTCATCGTCCACCGTTTCTCACATCGGACGCGGGTCAGTTCGAGAGGGTGTATTGCATCCTTTGCGAGGTATTTGTTCTAGAAGGTCATCTATCCCTCCAAGGATGTTTGTCCCATTATGGGTTTTGCTAGCGCAATGCCGGAGAACAGAAGGGGAGAAACAAAACAGTATCCGGCCTGCGCCGTCGTAAATGCCCAACCGCGATGTACTCTTTGCATCGATCCGTACTCCAGTGCGGACCTACTCCGGAAGATACTGAATCCACAAGACAACTCGATGACACACAGAATTGGCTGAGGACTAAGAACACAAATTGTTGGTGCCTCTTGGCGTATCAGACACAGGAGTAAAGGGTGGGGTCCTGTCAACATGCCACTCCGTCCTGCTATGCAAAGGTTTCAGGAGCCAGTGTTGATATGCCGCTAGGCAAGTTGTTCATGCAATTCGTGAAGCTCGTCAAAAATAGTAAGAAATGAATCATCCTTACAATCAATCCGGCGGCGGCGCCATGCTCCCTTTAAAAAAAAAATTTCAAACATGTCTTGGATTTCTGGGATTGTTGTCCAGTCCCATGGGATACTCGTCAACATTTGAGGCTTCGTTATGAGCCCCAAGGATAGTAGCCGGGTAGCGGAGGTGCCGTCCGTCCGTAAGGACCCGGGGGTGGTCCTGGATGCCCCATGGGAGGAGGCATAGATCTCCTATCTCCACCTCTCAAGCCTGGCGTTCTCCTGCTGGACGGATCGATGGGAGGCGGCGTCCTCCTGGAGAATGGATCTCTGTCGTGACCACTAGGAGCAGTGATAGCCTGTGGTCTTCCTGGTGGCGGCGGCGGCCCCCCGCCGCCCGCGAGCCTTCTTCCGGCTGATTTTCTTGATCCACTGAGGGCGCTGAGAGGAGGGTCCTTGACAGTGGGATCATCGTCGGGAGGCAGGCTAAGATCGACTAGGCTGAAGAAATACTCCAAGACCTCGGGGTATCGTTGGACGCTGGATTGCCAGTCCTCGTCGATGCCGCGCTTCAGGTCTGCTTGTGCCTGGGCGAGCTCGGTGGGATGGGGCGGCGCGTGATAATAGTGGTACGCAGTGGCGTTGATGCGATCGATATTGGCGGCGTGGGCTACCTTTCGGCGCTCTGTGAGAAGCCGGAAATACTCCAAGATATAGTCTTGGGCATGAGCCCGAACCCAGGTCCTTGAAAAAGCAGTCAGTATAACGGGCAGGTACGCCAAGCATCATCAGGCCTACCGAATGTCGTTGTATACGGCCTGCATCATACGCTGCTCGGCCTGTTTTATGGCAACATCGAGCCCTTTGGCCTCGCAGTCACATGCCACTGAGGCGGGAGCATGGCATATGGCGCAGTCGGGGTCCATTCTAACAGTGGTCTTGCGTATTCGCGGAGTGCGTGGCGTGCGTGGTCTGCGGTCTCTGGGGTACATCTTAGCAGGATGTTACACTGACGGGCCTGTCTTTTGTGGACGAGGAGAAGTTCGTGAGGACAGTGTATTATCACAACAAGGTCAAGACGGGTCATCTACCACTAGCTGCAATGACATTATTCCTCTCGAGACCCAAAAACGGGGTTTCATGGAGGAAGATTGGTGGTATGAGAGCTGAACAGAAGAGGCTTGCGGAGTGAGATGAAGGGGGTGGAAGAGGAAAGGGATGGGGAGAGAGAGAGAGAGAGAGCGAGAGAAAGATGGAAGCGGCGATGGACTGACCTGGCTTAAGTGATTATTAAGAGGGGGGATGGTTACAGCGCGGGAGGGAGTCGGCGGGCAGGGACAGGAGTTGGGAATAAACAAAACTAGGACGAATGAAGTGAGTTCCTCCTGTCTGCTGGTGCTATGTATCCTGCAGCATCGAACCATGAGACAGCAAGGCAAGCAAGCAAGCAACGCTTCCACAAGGGAACGCGATGGAAAGGACTGAGTCGACGACTGTGGCGGAGGTCGTAATAGTCAAACTACAGACTATCATTCAACGGAGAGTAGAAACAGATGATGCGGTAGGAGGCGTGGGGAGAGAAGGTCTGATCCAAGAGGACGCGGACAGAGGAAGAGAAGATCGAATGGGGACGGGGGTTTACTGCAGGAAGTGTCGTGGCTCGAATGCCAGCGTTCCCTAATATGCAAGTCTTGGGGTGTAGTGGCCCAATGAAGGGAATGGGCGGGATCCAAGTGAGAATGAGCAGAAGATCGGTAAGAGGGAGAGAGAGAGAGAAAGAGAGAAAAGTCGTCTGCCCGACGAATTCCCAACGAGATCCGATGAGCGACCAGTAAGATCCGGGCTTGGTTCGTTTCTGGAAGGGGGAGAGAAGGTGGAAGATGAAGGAAACTGTCGAAAACTGCAGCCGACGAGTCTAGAGACTGAGAG
>PJEX01000142.1:22342-49329 GCA_005350895.1 Colletotrichum tanaceti
GGGGGGGGGGGGGGTTACAGTAGAAGTACCGTACGATGCACAGAGAGAGGTATTTGCAAGCCTGCAGGAGAGCTGCAGTCAGAAGAAGCCGCGGGGCGGTTTGCAGTGAAGAGTGAAGTGGGGAGGGGGGTGGGGGGTGGAGTTTGGGGGGCTGGGCGACAAAAGAGACACTGCTCAGGCTGTGTTGGTGGCCCCGCTCGTCCAACGGGAGACGCCAGAGAAAGAAAGCGGAGAGGGTCGGGGTGTCAGCTTCTAGAGGCCGAGATGACCGGCGGAGTGGGTGGCTGGGCCGCTGGATGTCTTCTCTTTGCACCTCCTCACCTATGTTCGCAGACCAGACCAGACCGGACCAGATCATCGAGTACTTCACGTAGGTACGATGCGGAACGGGCGACTGATCGGCGAAGAACCACTTGGTTCTGCTTCGACGCAACCTGCAACATGTGAGCCCGATTTGCTATCGAACGACTGACGGAGGTCCATCTCTCAACTCCCCCAAAGTCCTAGAAGACGACAGAAGCAGCAATAATCCCGAGTATTTGCAAGTCCCTCGAATCTTGACATTTCACTACTCATTCTGCCTTCAGTGCTGTGTTTGCCACATTCTGTGTCGGGGATTCCTGCTTGCTCACCGCGTCTTGTCGCATGCTGCCGGCCGCTTCATCAGCACTTGGTGGTGTTGTCAATAGGACAAGTTGATAAGTCAGATTCTGGACTCGCGCAAAGAACCCGATAGGTAATCTCGAGCAACGCGTTCCAGGTCGGCCGAAATTTCCATCTGATAAGGCAGTCAAAAAGCAACATCAGGTAAGATGACGGGGTGACGTTAAAGAGGCTGTAAAAACAAAGTGAGGTCCGTCTTCACTCTTTCATCCTTCCTCAGGCGGCTTGAGGATACCTTGCGAGGCAGTGCACTCCGTTAGATAGGTACCTTACCAGCTTACTTACCTACCTAGGTGCCTACCTAGGTACCTGTTGGTGAGTGCTCGGGCGGTTCATCCCAGTTTCATAACGGCTACTCCCGCCCCAGCTCTATTATGTAATTACCTAGTCTGAACTATCGTATCTTATCGCTCCCAACGGCGGCAAAGTTCCAGAATTAATTTCCAGAGCTTCGCAACCTTTTTGACAATAACCGACGTCAATCGGCGCACTCAAATCACGAAGATGGCGGCAAGATGCTCGGTCGGTCATTCGCTCTTTCTCCCATTTCTCTATCCATCCTTGTTCGTTGGCAGAAATACGGCGGCACCTCGCCTTGCTGCCCGAGTTGTCGCATGTCGCCGCCATAGCTCGACCAATGTCACCCAGGAACCCAAGACAAGCCGATTGAACCCAGCCCCTGACGACTATTCCATGCCCATCTTCGCCGACAAAGCCTCAGTAACCCTCTATGCTGGTCCAGGTGGCCACGGCTGCATCTCGTTTTTCCGCGACGCATACCTTCCCGACGGCCCTCCAAATGGCGGCGATGGCGGCCATGGAGGCAACATCTACATACAAGCAGTACACGGCGAAACCTCTCTGCACAAGCTAGCCAGGAGGCGCTTCATTCGAGCTGGGAAAGGAAAATCCGGCCAGGGCAGCTCAAAAGGAGGTCAGCGAGGCGACGATGTCATCATCACTGTACCAGTCGGCACCGTAGTGCGCGAGTTGAGCAGGGAAGACCCGGTCGCCGAGGACGCCATGCTGCAGCGCTCCATTAAAGCACAGAAGAAGGTTGAGAAACGCGCGAGGATGGCGCGCGAGGCAGAGTTGGCGAGAAAAGAATTGGAGGAAGGGCTGAAGGAAGAGGATGAAGAAGACTTGGACGACGAGGAAAACAGGAGCACGAAAAAGATCGTTGAGGATGGCTTCGATGAGCCCGAGGATCCCGACCGGAACAAGTTCCTTCTTTACCCCGGCCTTTCAAAGTCCGACCTGAAGACAATATCTCTCCCCCGAGCTCCGACCCGTACGCGTCTTTATCACCAGCCGGCCGGTCCGATCCAGCTTGATCTGTCGCGCCCTTCACCCCAACCCATCTTGCTGGCCGTTGGCGGCATAGGCGGCCTTGGCAACCCT
Source organism: Colletotrichum tanaceti (assembly GCA_005350895.1). Classification (NCBI taxonomy): domain Eukaryota; kingdom Fungi; phylum Ascomycota; class Sordariomycetes; order Glomerellales; family Glomerellaceae; genus Colletotrichum; species Colletotrichum tanaceti. The sequence goes on from PJEX01000142.1 coordinate 24,407, forward strand.
CACTTTGTGTCGCGAGAGTACCCGCGACCCATCTTCGCCACCAAAGGCGAGCGTGCTGTGACCATGGAGATTGAACTCGAGCTCAAGTTACTTGCCGACGTCGGCCTTGTTGGATTGCCCAACGCTGGCAAGAGCACGCTGCTCCGTGCGCTCACAAACTCGCGCACACGTGTGGGCAACTGGGCCTTCACGACGCTGCAGCCGAACATCGGCACAGTTGTCTTGGACAACTATAAGGGACGGCCCGTTATCAAGAGTTACAAGCGTTACCCGGCCATCGACTCCAAGCATGGCGGCGACCCACGCGAGGAGGAAGTCCTTGTCGAGCAACGAACCCGCTTCACGGTTGCCGATATACCGGGCCTGATCGAGGGTGCTCACTTGGATCGGGGTCTTGGCATCGCGTTTCTGCGCCACGTCGAACGTGCGGGCGTTCTTGCTTTCGTCGTCGACCTCTCGGCGGGCCCGGCCGTGACGGCGCTCAAGGCGCTGTGGAACGAGGTCGGACTTTATGCTCAAATGCGTGAGGAGGAAGAGCGCGCCCGCGAGATCGACTCCCGTGTCGACTGGGGTCTCGGCTCCGACGACCACGGACATACGCCGTTCGGGGGCACGATGATGGTGGCGGATGCCCCCCCGGCACCCAAGCAGGAAACTGGCTTGCACATTGCGGCCAAGCCTTGGTTTGTGGTCGCTACCAAGGCCGACCTTCCCGAGACACAGGAGAACTTCAAGGAGCTGAACCAGTACCTGGACCAGATCAACCAAGGAACCACCCCTCACCCAAGCGGGATTGAGAATGCCTGGACAGATAAGTGTACCGGGATCCCTGTAAGCGCCATCAACGGCCAGGGAGTTGATCGGATTGTTCACTGGACTGTGGGATTGCTCGACGAGTAGCTGTATCTTATCTTGTGTACCATCATTGTATAACGTGAACGAACCCGCTGGTGCAGAAGTGGGGATTTCAAACTCATGTGCATCTCATCCTCGTCTCGCCGGGAGTGTGGCGAACTGAGTCGGCCGGTCACTTGATGTCAACATAAACTCTTGACCGCATTCTTGTTACATCAATTGACAGCATCCTCAATATCGGGCCGACAGACACTGCAACAAGGTCCTAGAGCTTATACGTAAACCCCGATTCATGTTCCATCATATCAAAGGCCGGCTTCCCGGAAAACCACCCAGCGAGCTCCGTCCCGATTGATTTGTACGTAAACTCGGCGTCCTCGTGATCAATCTTGACCGTCTCGTGGCCCCGTCCTCCGGCAGCGGCATCGGCGAGGAGCTGCTGGTGACAGCAGCGCTCGAGACTCAGGAACCAGTAGACGCAGCTTTCAACGGATTTGCCGCAGGTGATTAGGCCGTGGTTTTGCAGGATGGCGGCCTTCTTGTCGCCAAGGGCGGCGGCAATGCGCAGGCCTTCCTCCTTGCCGAGGACGATGCCGCCGAAGGAATTGTAGAGGACGATGTCGTTGCAGAAGGCGCAGGTGTCCTGGCTGATGTTGTCGAGGTTGCGGCCCAGGGATGAGAAGGCCTGGCCGTAGAGGGAGTGAGAGTGAGCCACGCAGTTTACGTCAGGGCGGGCCTCGTGGACTGCGTGGTGAATCATGTAGGCTGAGATGCGGTGTCAGTTAGCGAACAGATGAGCCGCCAAAGAACGACATGTAGCGTCGTGACGGGATAGACTTACCAGCTGTGTTGAGGAGCTTGATCGGGCCACCCTCGACGACCTCGCCTTCGGCATTCACACGGATGAGATCCGAGGCCTTGAGGAGCGGCCAAGCCACGCCGAACGGGTTCAGCCAGAACGAGTCCGGCTCAACGGGGTCCTACGTCAAGGAGACATCAACCATGCGTTTCCAGGAGATAAAAAGTCGGGCGACAGGGGGGGTGATAAATCTTACCCGGACGGTGATGTGACCCGCCACGCCAGCGTCGAACCCGTTTTTGGCAAAGATGCGGAAGCCCAGGGCCAGACGTTCCTTGAGGTGCTGCCGCTCCTTGTACGGGTCATCGAACTTTTGGGGCCCGGGGAAAGCCGCAGTCTTCATGAACGGGGACTTTCCTTGCTCGAGGACGCCGTTGCCGCTGCTGTTGCCGTTGCCGTTGTTGTGGGTGGCGGCGGAGGCGTCTACCTGGGGTAGTTGGTTGACGGATGTTGAAGGAGCCATGATTTGTATTGTAGTGTCACTTCAGTTTTTTGCCCAGATGGTGAGCCGGGTGGGACTTGGAACTGGATAACGAAGAAGCCGGAAAGGTTTGCTTGGTCGAGAAAACCTTTTGTATTTAAGCATAAGCAAGTCGGAAATCCAGTTCTAGCGATGATGGCTGAAGCGCCCATGTCGATCCTCTACCTGTAAATGGCGCGCTCACGTGCGGGGAGCCAAGCTTTCGGCTGCCTGACATTTGGATGCTGCCGGTCCCATGTTTTATTAAGGGCAAACTCATTGCAATTGTTGGGGATACGTGACTTGTTGACCATCGGGATTACGCTTTGCGGCAGGAGAGAATCGTAGCTCGCTCGAATTGCTAAGGGAGGGGAGCCACCGACTACCGACCGGCTTCTCCCCCGAGGAACCCCGCGCTTCGAGTGTCCACCCCCTTGGGCCTAAGCCTCGGTTCCCACTTACAGTAGGTACTTCCGTGTTTCTAGCGCAGCAGAATGATGACTAAAACCCCCGGGTAGATAGGTATGTGTATTCGCGGCGCGCACCAAGGACTGTTTCCGACTTCTTAGTAGCGTTAGCGATAGCCAGCGACAGACGCCATGACGCTATCTCCCCGTACCCGAAGGACACGAAATGTCATTTACCTTCGTTAGGCCAATCACTCGCTGCAAGTGGCAAGTACCAGATGCGTAGTTACTGTTCTGTCGTGGCCTTCCGCGGATTGTAACGGGAACACAATGTTTCAAGGACTTCGCGATGCCGAAGAAGTAGGCGAGCACCTGTAATCAGTCCCACTGATGTCTTGCCATTGGAGTACCATTGTAAACTTGCGAGGGCATCCCAAGTTTCGGACGTGCGTCTACAGGTACGATGTACGGAGCTTCGATTTTGAGATGAAGTTTGCCAGGCGACGAGTACTATTAAGTCGACAGATGGAGCTTCTGAAAGCGGGACGGCTCTCAGTTGGAGGAGCCTTGGAGGGGTACGAGGGGGAAACAGAGCCAGGGCGGACCCTGGGATACAGGGGTGCTGATGCGGGGTGGTAAGAAATGCTCAAAAGGCCGGCATCTGATTGGCCAATCATTTCCAATCGAGGGGCTGGCCACACAGGCTGGCGCATTCCGCGACCGAACCTCCAACTTTTTTTTTCTTTTTTTTCTCTCCTAGCTGACGGCAAAATTTCACACCGCGCGACTCGAACGCTGCTAGGATTGGACTCGCTGCTGAATCCCTTCTTCCTCCCAAACAAGACACACATACGTGCGCTATCCACCAAACCCACGCACGTCAATCCAATCCTTCAGTCATGGGTCGCAAGTTCAGAGTAAGTATTTCCAGCGTGGTGTTTTATGTTGTCGCTTTCTGCTAACTTTCATCCCAACAGGGTGGAAAGAAGGGCAAGGGTCGGGGCGGCGGCAACGCCACGGGCGGTGATCGCGGCCGCCAGCCTCGCAGCGAGTCGTGGCAGTCGTACCCTGCCGTCAAGAAGGAGAACGAGAGGCTTCAGCGTTACTACAACACCATTATCGGCCTTTCTGAGGAGGAGCAGATTCCCTTCTGGGATGCGCTGCGCAGAGACCTCCCCAACAGCTTCCGCTTCTGCGGCTCCAAAGGGTAGGCCCACGGCGACTCGCTTCCTGGTGGTTCCTCCCTGTGCAGCCCTACTAACTTGCTATCCTCAGCCACGCCTTGGCCGTGAAGAAGCTCCTGCAAAGCCGATACATGCCCGAGATCGAAAAGATCGAACACGCCGACGGGCGCGCCGTCGAGCCCCCCAAGCCGTTGTCGTGGTACCCCAACGAGCTTGCTTGGTGGATGACCACCCCGAAGAACATCATCCGTAAATACCCCCCCTTCGCTGCCTTCCAGAAGTTTCTCGTTTCCGAGACGACCGTGGGCAACATTAGCAGACAGGAAGTCGTCAGCATGATCCCCCCTCTCCTGATGGATGTTCGCCCCGGCATGACCGTGCTGGACATGTGCGCTGCGCCTGGCAGCAAGGCCGGCCAGCTTCTCGAGATGATTCACCAGGGCGAGGAGGCGAGAGTCCGGAAGGTCTTGCGTGCGTTCGCCAAGGAGGATGGCCTTGACCTCGGCGAGGAGACGGAGGAGGAGCGCCAGGCTGACCTTGAGGCCGACCCGGCGGATGCTGGCCGCACCACTGGCCTTCTGATTGCCAACGACGCCGACTACAAGCGCGGCCACATGCTCGTTCACCAGCTCAAGCGTCTCGGCTCTCCGAACTTGCTCGTCACGAACCACGACGCCACTCAGTACCCCTCCATCAAGCTCCCTTCCGACCCGGCGACCCCGAACAAGCCTCAGTACCTCAAGTTCGACCGTATTCTCGCCGACGTGCCCTGCTCGGGCGATGGCACCCTGAGAAAGAACATGAACCTGTGGAAGGATTGGCAGCCCGGCAGCGCGCTGGGTCTCCATGTCACCCAGGTCAGGATTCTCCTGCGCGCCCTTGCCATGCTCAAGGTCGGAGGCCGTGTCGTCTACTCTACCTGCAGCATGAACCCCGTCGAGAACGAGTCTGTTGTCGCGGCCGCCATTGACCGCGCCGGTGGTCCCGACAAGGTTGAGATCCTCGACTGCAGCAACGAGCTGCAGGGACTCGTCCGCGCTCCTGGCATGCGCAAGTGGCAGATCATGGATAAGTCTGGCAGGCTATGGGGCTCGCAGGCCGAGGTCGACGAGTACACCAAGAACAGCGCCGACGGCATTGCGCCTGGCAGAATTGTCGATACCATGTTCCCGCCCGTGGAGGGTAGCGTGGGCGCGGACATTCCTCTCGAGCGCTGCATGAGAGTCTACGCTCACCAGCAGGATACTGGTGGCTTCTTCATCACCGTTCTTCAAAAGAAGGCCGAGGTCAAGATCCGCCCCGAGGACCAGAAGATTGACGACGCGACGAAGTCAAACGGAACCACGGCAGCCGCCACCCCCGCGGCTGAGGAGTCGAAGCTTGAGGAGAGGGCTGAAGAGAATGCCGAGGCGAAGACCGAGGAGGCACCCGCGACTACCGAAGCCAGCAAGCCGGAGGAAAAGAGTGATGCAGAGGCCACGACCGAGGCCGAGGTGCCCGAGCAGGATTCTACAAACGGCGCTAAGCGGCCGCGAGAAGACGACACAGCTGACGGTGAGACCCAAGAGACGAAGAAGCCCAAGCTCGACGGGACACAAGAGAAGCCCAAGAGATCCAACCGCAATATCCACGGCCAGGTCGAGGAGCCCTTTAAGTATCTCGACCCCAAGCACGAGGTTATCAAGAACATCAAGACCTTTTACCACGTCTCGTCACGCTTCCCCGAGGACCGCTTCATGGTGCGAAACGCCGCGGGCGAGCCGGCCAAGGCCATCTACTACACCTCGGCGCTCGCGCGCGACATTCTCGTCGAGAACGAAGGCCGCGGTATCAAGGTCATCCATGGCGGCGTCAAGATGTTCATGAAGCAGGACGCCCCCTCGGCCGAGATCTGCCGCTGGCGCATTCAGTCCGAGGGCATGCCGATCTTGCAGGGCTACGTCGGCGAGCAGCGCGTTGTCCGCCTCACGACCAAGGAGACGCTCCGCCGCCTCCTCATCGAGATGTTCCCGCGCATCGCCGACGGCGAGTGGGAGAAGATGGGCGAGATTGGCGCGCGCGTCCGCGACATCGGCATGGGCTGCTGCGTGCTCCGCGTCGAGCCCGACGGCTCCGACCCAGCCTTCAGCGAGCGCATGGCGCTGCCGCTATGGAAGAGCATTCACTCGCTCAACCTCATGCTGCCCAAGGAGGACCGCACCGCCATGCTGCTGCGTATCTTCAACGACACGACGCCTCTCATAAATAACAGCTTGCAGAAACAGCGGCAGATCGACGAGGCCGCCAGGGCCAAGGCTGCAGGAGAGGCCTCTGCTGTCGAGAAGGAAACCGTCGACACCGAGGAAGCCAACGGCACCGAGGAAGTCATCGACATTGAGGAAGTCATCGACATTGAGGAAGTCATCGACATTGAGGACGCCCCAACGCCCGAGGAAATGGACCGAGACGAGCCCGAGCCCACCACTACGGCTACCGAGAACTCTTGAACCGAATTTTTTCAGTGCCCGTAGAATCGCGTCGAAGAGGACGACGAGGCGCTCTTCGGTTAACTAAAATTCGGTGTGGTGTTTTTGCTTGGGGGGGGAGGGGGGGTCGCGCCTGTCCCAGCATCATCCAATTTCCATCACATAGCATATTTTGCAATGGCCTAGAGCTGACTGGGTCGGAAGAGTGAATAGATCTTGGGTCGCACAAAAGAAGGAAGAGAGAAAAGTGTATGAGTACATGAGAATCGTTGAGACGGGCGTTTTTTATTCATTTACACAGATAGTCCCGAGAATTGGAAAATGAAACCACCGGACTGGCCCAACGATCACTTGTGGCGATTTCCTTTCTTTGCTGACGCTCTCTCTCGGCGGGTCGAGCTACACCGATTTACTACGTAGGCGTCTAGTACAGTAATTGTGGCATATTGCCCCTGGCGCAAGCTGAGGAATACTTGTACTCGATGTGGTCTTTTCTTACTCATAATCAATGGATAATTCTCGGTGGCGGTAGGATATATACTACATTCGACACTGCTCTTGACCCTGAGTGCTTTGATGGGGAGGAAGAGGAAGGCTAACAACGGAAGGAGTTTTTTTTTTTTTTTGGTCCTCATGCCCGGCTCGCAAACCGTTTACCACTATGAGACCCAGGATTGTTACAGAGATAGATAAGAGGACAGCACACCAGAAGTGGATTAGAATCACCCAACGATTCCCACTACACTTGATAGATGTCAACGTATGAGGAGGTTGGGGTGGCATGAGATACCGCTGTTTGATGAACGGTGTGCATCAGTAAACGATGCGTTAAGGGGGGGAAAGGGGGGAGTAACAAGAATGTGCGCATCTTTTGCGGACGGGAATTGAGCCCGACGTGGCTGGAATGATGTTAGTGACGATGTCCCAAATGTGATGATCATAGTGCGGAGATGCGCTTACGGGTCGAACCCACAAACTTGAGATTAAGACTCTCACGCTCTACCGATTGAGCTAGCCGGGCAGGCTTTAGTATTGTGATTGGTGACGATGTTGAACAGGGCGAGGATCTATCACTACGGGTCGCGCGTCTGAGACATCGTGGGGAGCATAGAATAAGCTGGTCTTCGTCTTGTGTGTAGCTTTTGTTTTGTTTTGCATTTCTCAATGCAAAAGATAACCAGTCAAGTTGGTTTTCTAAAAGCAGCTGCGACATGACGCAGACAGCAAAGCGTTGCAGCATCAGGTAATGGGGGGCATATATCCTTCTTCACGAGCTGCATCGCAGTAGTCAATACGACACCGATCTAATAATGCGCGTGGCGCGCCATGTCCTCTGTTGGTTCCCTCACATGTATCCGCGGATGCCCCGGATCACTCCAGAATTCTTTCCCTTTTCGTCCTTTCGTCGATTTTGCACTCCGCCTGAAAACCCAGGAAAACCCCGAGGCTCTGATTAGTTGATCCGCCAAAACCCATCGCGGAACCGAATCCGGGCCGTTCCAGACTCACCTCGGCCGAAATATTTTGGGTCCGCCGCCGCCGCCGACGTCAGGCTGGCGGCTGCGCCGTCTTCAGGCTCTGACGGGCTGGACGGCACTGGCGGAAGGTGCGACAAGCCCGCCGGCACCGGGGTCGGCGGCTTGGACATGATGGGCGGCGTCGGATTGTACGATGTCGGGTTGAGGAAGTCGTGGTCGGACAGGACCCTGTGCAGACCCAAATGGCTGCCTCGCGTCGTAACAGGGCTGGCTGAGTGCATCGAGCCCTCCCTGTCCCCTTCCATGCGAAAGACGAACTCGCCTCGACTATGAGAGTTGGACGATCCGACCGAGAACCTGTTCTCCTCGACCTGCGACTGGAGCACTGTGTACTTCCTCATCAGGTTTGTGTACTGCTTCTGCAGCTCAGCCTGCTTCGCTCGGCTCGCTGCCAGCGCACTCTCGACCGCAGCCTTGGTTTCGGCGGTTCGTCTGCTATAAATGCCCTCATGTGCCTCCAGGAGCTTGGCGTTCAACACACCAATCTGGGTCTGGAAAAGCTTCTTGGTCTTTTGGAGCTCCTCCTCGCGCGCCTCGAGTTTCAGCCCAAGAATCTCTGCTCGGTTTTCTGCTCCTGCCGCAGTCGTGATTGCCGCCTGTCTCTCCGCCTCCTTGGCTTGGAGATTCCTCTCCGAGATGGACAGCCGCTCCACATCAGCCTTCAGCCGGTCGTTCTCGGCGGCGTTGATCTCGATGGACTGCATCGTCTGCTTCGAATTGAGCTCCTTAACCTCGGCATCGCAAACCAGCTTCTTCAGCTTCTCGCACTCTTCTCTTGCACCCTGTAGCTCCTGCTGCAACGACTGGATTTCCGTCTTGGTCTTCCTCGACTCTTCGCGCAGAGTTCTCAGTTTCGCGGACAGATCGGACTCCCACTTCTTGGCCAGAGTACGGCTCTTCTCCGACTCCTTTCTGATTTGCATTTCGGCCTTTTTCGAGTCTTCCAACCGCTTCCTCAATGTTCGGTTGGTCAAAATAAGATTCTGAGTTTCGGCCTCACTTGCGGCTTCTCGAACCTGTCTCCTTCGCAGCTCGCCAATGTGCGCCATGTGCTGCTGCTTCAGATACCTCTCAAAGTTCAGGTCGTTATGCAAAAGAAGTATCTGTCGCTGCAAGTGCGCAAGCTGAGACTGAACATCAGACACAGAAGTTGGTGCAGAGATGGCCGGCAGAGGAGGGGGCATGTGGCTGCCAGACTTCTCTGCCGCGGATTCTTGGTGGCTCAGTGCGAGTGATGGCACACTGTCGTTCGCCAGTGACTGATGCAGTCCCGACTTAATGACCTTATTCGAGTGCAACATGTCTTGCAACTGTGTGTGGGAGGGCGACGGGATGAGTTGCGGGGGTAGCGTCGGACTATCGGCGAGCACATCCGCCTTTGAGACTTCGAGTGAGTTCCTATGCGAAGGTTGACTGGCTAACGAGCTCTGTCCTTGACTAGTCGAGTGGACACGACTGCTCGCTCGCGAATCCTGTTCCGTGTTCCTCCAGCTCTCCGCCCCAGGTTCCGACCCGAAACCGCTGAGTAGGGCGGGCCCGAGACCATCCCGGTCTGATTCGTCACTGAGCAGGAAGTTGTCTTCCTCGGCGGTCTGGGTATTGCCCGGATCAACGGTCGCACATGTTTCCGGGGAGAAGCGCAGCGCCATACACTCGGCCACAACTTCTGCAGGCTCACTAGTCATCCAACGCCCGGAATCGGTCTTTTCAGACTCAATCGTAAGAGTGTAGAAATTTGGATGCAAAAGATGGCTTTGCCTGTAGCGCTCGGACTTGTGCCGTATCTCGGTCGGCTGGACTTCAAGCTCGTCTGCATTGGCTGCATTTGCGTGTCGGAGGTATCGCTGTGGTTTCCGAATGTAGTCCATGAAATTGATGGGGTATAAGCCGTAGAGTATTGTGAAGTAGTTGGCCAAATGAGGGACTTCGACATCGTCGGTCTCCGGAGAGTAAGGGCAGGTCTCCCATCCCGATGGTAATGCCAGACTCTTCTGCTCACTTTCATCCGATGTGGCCTCAACAACACCAGTCCGTTCGCTATCCCAGAATAGCAACCGTGCATAAATGTTGAAAAGACTGGGAAGATGCGGCACCAACGAACTGGGCATGTGTGGCAATATCATGATCAGGGCGGTGATGGCCATCGAAATGACAGTTGCAGACGTATCTTGATGCAAGCATCGCAACAAGTTGTTGAACAGCGGCGTCTGCAGTATCAGGTGTAGGTGTGGTGGCTGACTTTGGACGAATTCGCAAAGGAGCTTGGCGACTCTCGCTCGGAATTCACTCCGCACGAAGCACGTATCCAATGTGATTAGGAAATCCTGCCGGCCCGTTAGACAACTCTTTCACAATCACGCCATGCACGTTGTTCGACTCACTCTGGGCCTCTTCTTGCCGTATGTAATCAGAGCCTGTCGTATTGCGCGCTCGCTAGATTGCGCGCTCAAGTCGGTCTCAGAATGGATTTTGTAGTATTTCTCCAACCACGTCAACAACAGTCGTTTCGCAAAGGAGTTCACCATGGCTTCGGTATTTGAGTCGTCATTTTCCGGTGTGTCTAGCATCAAAACCTCTAGCGTCGCGTGGTGGGACTCTTCCATCAAGTCCTTCTCCCGGGTAATGTTCTCTAGGACCGGGCCGTTCAGAATGTCCCACCACCTGAACAAGCGGGCCGGCGTACGGATCGCAGGCACAAGAAGGCGGAACATGTGAATGTAAGGGGCATATTTGGCCGGCGCACCCTTAACGTGCTTTTCCCAGATGTTGAGGAGTTCATCCTGGAGTCTCTCGGCGCTCGAATCGTCATACTTCTCGTGCTTGTTCAGGTAGGCATCGATGACCTCGGAGACATCGTCGGGAAGTGGAAGGGAAGGCGAGACGTAGAAAGACGTCAGGGTTTTGGACAGATCCTTGAGTGACCTATGTAGCTTAGTGTTAGTCGATCATGAGTGTTATCGCGAAGTTGCGGGTGGCTGAAATACTGCAAGGTCGAATGTCGCGCACCGTGTGACGCAGCCCGCCAGGTTGGACGGGAAGCGAGGAATACGATGAGAAGAGTCTGGCCACTTACGCTGACGACGCCATCTTATTTTAGCGGTGGCTCTTCATCGAGCCTCGCGATATTTTGAAATGTAACGAAAAGCAAGGCAAAGTCCGTCTATGGGCGTGGGTGGACGTCGATGTCATGCAACTGTCAGGCAACGGAGTCTGCTGATGCAAGGTACAAGCTTTGCCAGGGACCCTCTGGTGCAAGGCCGGAAATCGGGAATGGGCAGGCTTGGATCATTGGACGACCTGGCGAAAGACCACTGTGCAGCAGGCCGCGGTGACCAGCTGGCAACGGGGACTGAACAGCTCGCGATTGGTCTCGCTTATTTTTACACCGGTACGGATACTGTCGGTCCCACGGTTTGCGATACGACGACGAGAAACCGCAAGGTGTGGTGGGTACTTGCACCTCGGTGGCCCGGCTGCACTGCAGGCATGTACCGGGACCCACCGGTGACCTCACAGGGGGCCATCCGTGGGCTAACCCCGCAATCCGCAAAAGAGCGCCATGCGTCGTGGGCCACCGATGCACCCGACCCCAGAAAACCTACGGGAGACAGTGGGGCCATTGGGCCACTTGAAGCTGTGGTGGCACGGTGGGTAGTGGTCTTGTCCAGAAACGCACCTGATCAGTCGCAGATGGGGATGGGCAGTGACCTGAGCTGAGCGTCGCCTTTGGCTGCTCCGGAGCAGGGCAGTTGCGCAGATCGAAGGGAGGGGGAGAGGGACATGCCGTGAGGTGAGGTAAGGTACCTCAACGTCCACCCCAAGGTGATGCGTGAGGAGGTAGACAAGTTGAAAATCTGGTAAAGCAGCAGAAGCAGGTAGAGAGATCGGGCCGTCGTCCAACCCCTCCTTTGTCCAGATGACTCGACCCTTATTACTTCCTTCCCCTCCCTCCTTCGTCCACATAGCTCTGAGCTGTTTTCTTCCTCTCCTCCTCCTCACCTCTCATCATCAAAAACAAGCATCGTAACCTGAGCTTCCCGCATCCAATTCCCAACAACGACCTTTTCCGATATTTCCTCTTCTCGTCTCCTCTTCTCAGTTACAATCCCTGCAACTCTCCCAACAGCAGTTACAAGCTGTATTACTTCACCTTCCCCCCTTGAACCATACCAGAAACAGTCGACAAGATGGCAAACAAGAGCTCTGCAGTGGCGGACGAGCCCATTGAGGTTCTGTTCGCCCTGCAGCCCAATTTCGACCTTCTCGACATGGCAGGTCCAATGGAGGCCTTGACTACCGCCCTTCATGACCAAAAGGACAAGAGTGAGCACACAGGCCCCCCAGCGAGAGAATCTCATCCTCATCCATTTCCCCGCTCCGAACCGCTACGACTCTGCAATGCAGCCACGCTGACCAGTGCCCTCCCTAACTCCCGCAGACTCCAAGGCCTTCGAGTGTACCATCGCGGCCGCTGAGCCCAAGGTCGTCTCCGACTCTGGCGTCACTATTGGCACACAGATCTCCTTCAAGGACGCCTACGAGCGTCTCAGTGACTTTGACGTTCTCGTCATTGTTGGCGGCGGCAGCGAAACCGTCCTCAAGGCTAACGCCGAGCCCCTCCCCCTCATCCAGGCCTTCTCCGAGCTGCAGCAGACGGACCCCACCCACGAGCGCACGCTTCTCTCTGTCTGCACTGGTGCCCTCTTCCTTGCCAAGCAGGGTATCCTCGCCGGCCTGTCGGCCACGACCCACTCAGACTATATTACCAAGTTCGAGATTCTTTGCAGTGAAGCGGCTACCCGCAACCTGACTGAGCGAACCGACGTGATCGACGATGCTCGATACGTCGTTAACAACTTGCGCTTCGACCTTGGAGACGAGGACGAGAACCCGTATGTTCGCCGCAAGTCAGACACTGGCCGCCGACCCTCCAATGCCAGGTACGTCTTCCCCAATGTCCCAATGCCCCTTTCCCCGTCGCCATTGTAGACGAAGCTAACGCATATGAACAGAAAGGGCAGCATGTCCTTCAAGAGCTCCGGTCGCCGCGAGTCCATTACTCGCCGTGCTGCGATGCGCCTGGGTGGTCTCCGTGTCATTACGGCGTCTGGAAACAGCGCTGGTGTGGATGCAGCTTTGTATCTCATCAGCGCTCTTGTCGACGACGCGTCGGCCGAGGAGGTCGCTCGCACGATGAACTGGACCTGGAACAAGGGCGTCGTTGTTGACGGCCTCGATGTCTAAGCAAGACGTCAGTAAACCATGCCGGATGGATGATGAAAGTCCATCATGGTCCATGAAGATCTGTAAGAAGGACGGGAAAAAGCCTTCCAGATGTGTACGGGATATTGAAATCTCCATGTTGCTAGCAATGCCGTGTTTATTAGTTGCAATTCAACCCCATCCAAAGATCCCCGTTCTGCGCCCCACGCCTCCAGCATGATCCACTGGCCTAGCGACGACCGACTCCATGTCTCATGTGGTACATACGTGTCCGCCAAGTGACTTGTACGATGGCCACGGTTTTCTTGCCTACAACTACTCAATTGACAATACCAAATAGCCCCTTCTCCAAACCCAAACCCAAACCCCAATATGTGTACGCTCCAATTTCCCCCTCATAAACCAGTGGAGATTTAACTCAAGTTGGTGCGTGGTCTTACATAACCAACCCCGTCTGGTGTCGGAATCCGGGGTTCAAGCATGACGGACCAGGCAATCCCTTGATTGGGTACCTAGCGGGCTCGCTTTTCCCTTTGTTGGTCTGCTGGTCAGCTGGTCGGGCAAAACATCGGACAGAAGAATGCTCAGCCAGTGCATGGGTCAGAAGTGCTACGAAAGATGCTCTAACCATCGAATAATTTTTCTGCAATTATTTCTTCCACATTCAGACATGTCAATGAAAACCCTGCGCACTACGGATACTGAAACAAGTGGGACTCGAAGGGCTCATTCGACCCGGACGGAGTCCGAGATGCTCGATGGCTAGATCGCGTGACTAGCTCTTACTCCACCTTTTCCTAAATGTTTGTGATGTGTACGGATACCTCTGCGCAACATATTCCTACTTAAGTGATTTTGGCAATTAGATTCGAGAGTACGAAAGTGCCTCACGGTTCTCCTTTGGCAACTTGATTGAGTAGACGCCCTCCTCCGACGAGTCCTGCCGTATCCGGTCCACAGCTCGGATAGACTGAGTGCCTAGATAGGTAGGTATGTATCCGTAGTCACAGCACTAGGTCGTTAGTATTTAAACAGCAATAAGGGTCACATATGTCTGCCCCATATAATCCTAAGGCTGACAATTCAGCCAGCATAGTATTTCAGTGTCAACTCCGGCAAAATACCATTAATGTTTGAAATGTTGAAATGCAGATTTTAGGCGATGGCCTAAGGCTGGAAAATAAGTGGGTAAATTGGAGGTGAGCTGCCTAGTTGATTGGCTGCCCTTATTGCTGTTCAAATACTAATGACCCAGGACTCTTGGTATCATTTTAACGGTAGCGGGTAAATTGCCGGTGCACTTTTGGTAATTTGCTGGTGTCTAACCTATTCAGGAAGGCAGCCACATCCACCTCTATTTTCATAGGTAGTACTCTGTACAGCCTATGCAAAAAAACGCCTTTTTTGCTGCAATTAAGATAGTTGCAAATACAGTTCTAAAACGGCTCCGCCGGGGAGGGTTGGAATGGTCTATCCCACCCTGCTTCCTGCGCTGCGCTTCGGGTCGGGATGGGCCAAGACCATCCCTTTCGATGACTAATGTTTATATCTGTGGCGGCAGTGGCTGTGGTGGCTGTACCTTCTATAATAGGTTAGACACCGGCAAGATACCAAAAGTGCACCGGCAATTTACCCGCTACCATTTTAACAGCCGGCTCCCGGACCCCCGCTCCGATCAGTGTCCGACCCTGACTTCGAGACCCACAGGAATGAAATTTGCGGAAATACGTGAGCCCGACTGAACCAATCGTCCACATGGGATCAATGAACTCGACCTTCCTAGCTAACATTTTGGATGTCTCGCGAGTCGCAACAGCTCCTCGATCCAGCGCACCAAAACACCGACGACAAGATGGCGGAAGCATTGACAAAGGCGGTAGCCCGCCGAGTACCCGATTTCAGGCTCGGATTGAAAAAAGTCTTCCTGTACGTCACAGTCCGATCCTGTCCGAAAAGCCCGTCCTCGAAGCATTCGCACCAAAATGTCGAATATGCCAACAAAAGCTAACCTCTCATTTCCATCCCTACTCTCAGGCCGAATCATGTCATTACCCTCATTCGCAAGGATCGCGCCCCCGCGAACTGGGCGACCTTCAACGTACCCCTGACCTTTACAAAGCTCGACCTGCGCGACTACCTCTGGAACCTGTACGACGTCGAGGTGACGTCGGTACGGTCGTGGGTCAAGGAGGCGGCCATCGAGCGCAAGGCGGCGTCGTCGGGCTACTACCGGCCTCAGAGCCAGAAGTTCATGACGGTGCAGATGAAAAAGGCCTTTGTGTGGCCCAGCCCGCCCGCGGACCTCGAGCCGTGGAACAAGAAGCTGTGGGACGCGCGCGAGGCGACGTCGCAGAAGCAGTACCGCGCGGACGTCGCCCGTCAGCTCGGCAAGCTGGCGTACCCGAGCAAGGATAAGGAGAGTACCGATCGGAAGAAGCTGCGCCGTGTGGCTTCCAAAATGTTGGAGGGGAGGGGGGCGTTCAAGAACAACATCGAACTGGACAGCAAGTGGGGCCAGATTGTCAAGGCGGCCAAGCGGGGGAAAAGAACCTCATCATGAGGCGGAGCAGGGTCTTGGGGGAGGGGGAGGCTGTTGTGGCGATTTACGTGTACAAAAGTCAAAGAGAACACTTGGTCGACATGCGGGTTGCATGTTCTGTACAACACAAAAAGGAAGGCATGAGGTTTCGACATGTCAATTGGTATTGGTATCATCAGGTTCGCTTCTTTCTAGCCCAGCCCGCTCCAGCTCTGATTGCGCAACCCAGTGTTGGGACTCTTGAAAGCGGAGGACTTCGTTGCCCCATCCCCACCAACCCGCCGTCAGGTTGCGCGCAAACACCTCGAGGCCAAGGTATCCTTGAGGCAGCAAGTCTTCAAACAAGTGACGGAGATTTGGCTTTCGGGAGTGTACGTCAGGCACCGCGGCGATCACCCTCTGCGGGACCTTGCGGTTGTCGCCCCTTTTTCTGGCAATGATAAGTCTCTCCCACGGCTTTCTCCAAGCAGACTCGGTATCAAATACAGGTTCTCCTTGGGATGTGAGCTTGACCCAGGTCCATTCAGCGGCGGCTTCGAGGCCCCATCTGGCGAGAACTCCTCTGGGCGAGGTGAGCAAGTCTACCAAGGTTGCTTTGTTAGTCACCCAAATCGCAACGAGGCCGCCATCAGCAAGATGGCCAGCGACGGGTATTTGATTCAGAAGCGTCCGGGTGTCCTTGAGACCGTAGACGGTGGAATAGCCGCCCGTCTTCCTTCTCGCGGATTTATTGGGCCATGGAGGATCCAGAACGATTAGGTGGAACTGGGGCGCTGTCGAGAGGAATGAGTCTCTCGTGTCTTGGATCGAGCCGCTCAGATATACAGACTCTTCAGGGATGAGGTGCGCAGTAGCCGCAGCCGCATCCGCATCCGCCCCTTGCGACGTGACGTGATTCTGCTGGCTCTTCCTGCCTGAGCCGCTGCTGCTGTCGCTAATGGTGCTGCCCCCGCCAGTGGTCACCCGTGGGAGGCAGAATGGCGCGGCATAGTTCTTGCCCAGCGTGTCGAGGGCACTTCTCACCGCCGCCTCAATCATAAGGTCTGCAAGTTGGCTCGCTGGCGTTTGGTGGTTGGTCCGGGGGTCCCGGGGTTCCGGTATGGAAAAGGGTGTGGCAACGGGGTCGACTGAGACGAGCCGTCTTTGCGGTGACCCTACTGTCTCGGCACTATGACCCGGCAAGACCTGGCTTTCCTCTAGAGAGGCGGGGATGTCGACGAGGAATACGGACCGGTCCTCGGCTTGAAATAAGATGCTACGTGGTGAGGAGCTTGCCGTCAAGGGCTCTGACGCAGGTCTAGAGGCCATGGTTGGAAAATCCGAGAAAATTCGTTTTCCTCTTCTTCACCTAGGTATTTAATGTGCCTGGCTGGCTTTGTGGCTTTGACCGAGGCGTCTTTCCCGCAGACTCGGGTTGAGGCCCGGCCCTGTCCAAGTGCCACTTGACCGGACCCGGGGCTTGGCTGGGGTGGCCGTGGAAGAGGATGGTCCAGATCTAGAGTGCAATGGTGCCAAGGTCCTGCGTTGGCGCGTTTCTCCTGAAATAAGGCGGTCTGGTGTGGATTTTCCAGGGGGATGTGTCAATTCTTGTGTGGTTTCGAATGTCCCTCGGCTGCCCTATTTGTTGTTCCACATGGCGATGAAGGATGCGATAGTATCGTGGCTATCCTAGGTCTAATTCTGGACCCAAGATAGGTAAGTAACCAAGTACCCAACGAGAAGAGGCTGCTCTCCAGGAAGGACCTAGGTATCAGTAACCACTGGAGAGTGAATTAGCGAGCGTCCGTCCGTGGTGACGCTCGGCAATCTTCGGCTCGTGGCCCAGACCCCTGTACTGGAACTCAGCGGGCGAACCCCCAAAGAAGCATTTACCGCTCGTGCGCCACAGCCCACGCCTCCTCCCCAAAAGAACGACAGTGCAATGAGAGGGAGCCTTTTTGAAATCTCGCCTTTATGACGTCCCACTCCAGCGCATTTCGGCTTAAGACCCTCTCATCCTTTCCCGCATTGCTCCTTCTCCACGGTCACCACCCCACGATCCTTGCCGTTCCTGCTTATCAGCTTGCGTGTGCTTCCACTCCTCTTGCTGTTGCTCTTTAATCAGGAACGTCAGCTTCTCCCATTAACAACACATCTTTGGGGTTTCAGGAGTAGCGGAATGCTTCTCGAGTGACCCGGTCCTCCGCCTCCTCCGCCTCCTCCTCCTCCTCCACCACCACGAACAACCAGCGAGCGAGCGTTGCAGGTCGCGCCGACCAGGTAATGCCGTCAGCGTTACTGGAACATGCCTCCATGTCGGAGATAGCACCGAACAAACAACGAGATGCTGCGCGACCGAAGCCGTCCCCGAGGGCGCCCCTTGTGTGCCCAACCGACGATGACGAGACAATAGAGACGAGGAAGCAGACGCGCACGTTTGATTACATCTGGCGGTCCGGCATCGCCGGAGGATTGGCAGGCTGTGCTGTAAGTAGTAGGATCACGGATCGATCTCGCCAGAAGACGGATATGGTGTTTCTAACTCTAGCGGACATTTACAGGCTAAAACAGTCGTCGCACCTCTCGATCGTGTCAAGATTCTCTTCCAGGCGAGCAATCCGCAGTTCGCAAAGTACACGGGCTCGTGGTTCGGTGTTGTGACGGCAATGAAGGACATCCGCTCTCACGAAGGCCTTACGGGCCTGTTTAGAGGACACTCGGCGACGCTCATTCGAATCTTTCCATACGCCGGCATCAAGTTCCTTGCGTACGAACAGATTCGATCCAGGGTGATCCGTCGGAAAGAACACGAGACTCCATGGCGCCGCCTTATCAGCGGCTCCATGGCGGGCGTCACTTCCGTCTTCTTTACGTATCCCTTGGAGGTTATTCGTGTCCGTTTGGCTTTTGAGACAAAACACGGGAGTTCTTCGCTAGCCGCGATTTGCCGCCGGATTTACAACGAGCGCTTCGTGCGGACCTCCCCGGCAGCACAGGCAGCCAATATCTCGGCAACCGAGGCGGCGGCCGCATCCGCAGTCGCCGCAATCGCGCCGCGTTCGGGATTGATCAATTTTTACAGAGGATTCACGCCCACTTTGCTGGGCATGCTTCCTTACGCCGGCATGTCCTTCCTCACGCACGATACTGCGGGCGATGTCCTTCGCCATTCCAGTCTTGCCAAGTGGACGACCCTTCCCCAGCAAAAGAACTCGCCCGCGGGAAAGCCTGCACCACTCCGCTCCTGGGCCGAGCTCCTTGCTGGCGGTATCGCCGGTCTCGTTTCCCAGACTGCTTCGTATCCTCTAGAGGTCATTCGCCGGCGAATGCAGGTTGGAGGCGCCGTCGGGGACGGCCACCGACTTCGCATCAGCGAGACGGCGGCCATGATTTTCCGAGAGAAGGGGACGCCGGGGTTTTTCGTGGGTTTGACGATCGGTTATGTCAAGGTGGTGCCCATGGTGGCAGTGTCATTTTACACGTACGAGAGGGCCAAGACGTGGCTTGGAATTTAGACCAGTCTACTTCACGCAAAGATTGTTTGAGTTTGGCGTTGTCGGGGCACTTGGGGCAAATAAGCATTTTGGGAGATTTTTTTGGTTTCATGAAATAACGCCGTCAGAGGAGCAGTTTTCTGAGACTAAAGGAGTACAACGGAGCGCTAGAACGGTGTCTAACTAACTACCTACCAACACACGACAATTGTCCAATGAACATTTGTTCATGTTGCGTCACATGTCATGATCTTCACTTCGCCGCGATCCATTACTTTACAAGGCACTCTGAGCGCACATGTCAATAAGTTTCTGCTTTAACGAAGCTGACTCGTTGGAAGAATAGGTTGTCCATCAATCCAGTTCATGGCCGCATTTCATTCCTTCTCCTCCCCGACACATCTCGTGATTTCAACACCATCCTAGACATTATCAGCGAGAAGGAATTATCGTTATGGGCAGGGCGTGAACTCACGGGCACGCCAGTCGGCTCAAAGCTATGGGCCAACCGGCTCTCGTAGTTGAGATTCGGGTTCCCGATGCGCGACAGGTCCAGCCTCTCCTCGCCTTCACGCTTCTCATACTGCTTCGCCGTCCGATCGTCGTGCCACCCGCTCTCCGACCTCGCCTTCCCAACGTCCCGCGCGGCTGCACGCTTCTGTGCGACCGAGCTGCGGACGTACTCGAGGTACGGCGGGTTGCCCGGCTTGATGACGTTGTCAGCAGCGAGGATGGACCCGGGGCCGATAATGCCGAGCTGCTCGCAGAGCTTCAGGTCGGTGGTGTAAGCGGGCTTGTAGTGGTCCAGAAACATCAGGTCGATCCGAGGGAGCGAGCCCGCAGCGTGCAGACGCGCTAGAGAGGCGTCGCTGGGGCCAACAACGACTTTTACGGTGTCGGCGAGGCCGGCGAGGTCGACAAGTGATCCGATGACGGCGGCGAACTCGGGATTCCGCTCGAGGGAGTAGTATTTTGCGTTCGAGGTGGCGGCACGGGCGGCGGCGCCGAAGAGAATGCAAGAATAGCCCACGTAACCTCCTAGTTCGACCTGTTTGGCGAAGCAAAGGTGTCAAAAAGATCAAATGAAGGTTTCTCGGTTTACCGAAGGTGTGTTTTGAGGGACCATGGTTCAAAGATGCGAGTTCGTCACATCATCGGATGATGGCCAAAAGTCAATCGTGACTGCAGACCCAAAGACTTGGGAGGTGTTTGAAGTAATAGGTGCGGGAGGGGCTCCAGGGGGCTCTCCACTCACCATGATCTTGGGCTTGGCCTCGGCGATCAATTCTGTCACGATCTTGCCCTTATCCTCGCCGACGTTCATGAGGTACTTCTTGGTGCGGCCAAAGTCGTCGATGGCCTTGAGGACGCGCTCGGGGGAGCCCCGGATCTCGTCGAGGTCGGGCTGGCTGTACACGAAGTGCAGGAGTTCGATCTCGCGGCCGTCGTCGAAAAAGACGTCCTCCTGGACGGCATATGCTTTGCTTTCGTCAAAGTGAGGCATCGTGGTAGATGAGATGTTGAATCGGCCTCTGGAAAGGTTCGATTGATCTCCGATAGAAGTGCTACAAGAACGAGTTTTTGATGTGCTATTTGGGCCGAGGGAAAATAAAAGAGCAAAGAAAATAACAAATAGAAGTAAGGTCAGACATGTCTCCTTCTCTCCCATGCAAGTAAGGTCTACCTAGTTATCACCATGATGGACGACACAGAGTCCCACCGTCACTCAACGCGCAGGGCCCCGAGCAGTAACATGGCCGGAAGCCGCAGCTCTCGCCGACCATGACCAGCTTTACGCGTACAGTTGTCCCGGCCAAAATTGCCGGGAAAGGAGAGCCTGGCAATGAACCTTGGGAATGTGGGAGGTACGTAGCCCCTGATACGGATAATGTAAAAGCCATGGCGGGGTAGCAAGCCCCAGGGGGCCCAGGGGAGGGGAGCGCAACTAGATTCTTCGCACGGTACGGATACAAAAAGAGGTCGGTGTGGGTGGGTACGGAGGTACAAGTCAGGTGCTTTCGCGACCCGGTGCGGGTACTGGCACGCGGTGAGGGGCAGCTAGCTGAGCGCCTCAATATCATGACGCCAACAACACCTCATTAACAAACCGCGTCAAAGATGTGGTAGGTAGATACCTAGGTAGGTAGGTAGGTAGTTGGGGCTCACCCACCCACGCTTCCCTCCTCCTGCTCAACTTAGCTAAGCTTTTGGGAGACCTCAGTATTTCTCTTATGCGCCTGTCTAACCAGCCAACTGGGATACCTCTCGCCTTGTGGCGCGTCACAGCAATGACAAGGTTTTGTTTTTTTAATGACCTCAAAGCATAGTGGAAGTAATTATAAACAAGAGGCGGTCTGCGATCCCAAAGCAAGCACCCGATTCACGAGCTCACCTAGTGAACGTCAGCGTTTCTTAACCAACAATGTAACCTTTCGCCTTCTACTGAAATGCATCTCTAGGTCAGTATATGCACCCTAGACAGTGTAAGTATATGTCGAAAGTGATAGGGATCAAGGTTGTGCGTCAATTGTGCGTATATTGAGTGTGTTGTGTAACTATTCCAGCATAACTTGAGCAGTTAGGCCGCGCCGGGCCGAATGTATTCTAACTCCAAGCACCTTCAATCGATTCTCCTGCACTTCCCAGGATCCAAACAGCCTGATGAACTAGTGTAGGGTTCTCACTGCAATCATGCGGGCTCGCCTTTTTTGCTTCCCCGACCAGCCAACGAGGAAGGATGTCTACCTAGCCGTCAACGACCTCGATGCGGCTCGCCGGACGACTGTCTCCGCCTAGGCTTGTCCTCATTCCCCTCCTTCCCCACGTACAGTATTTAGATCTTACGATTCGTGTCGATCGTCGCCTACAGGTACACGAAGAAAGCAGACGCAAAATAGGTTGGCCTCCCTCCCATCGGTCTCGGCGTTGCAGCTTTTTGGGGGGGCTTTGCGGGCCAACGCTAACCCAGCACCGCCTAGACTGCAACTCTTGTATCCAAGATCCGAATATCGATGATGGAATCGACTTTTCATGCACGGTGAAACATGGGATTTCTCCGGTTTTCGTCCTGGCGGGAAGTCGCTGATCGGACTCCCAATGCACCCAGCGCGTAATCGCCCGTCTATGGAGCCGCACTGTATCATGTCTCTTGTTACACCATGAAAGGCAACGACCCGTGGCATGCGATGTTGGCGCTAGAACGCCCCCGGTCGACCCATCGGCGAGTGTCGTACGTAGTATGCATCATAATTTTCCCCTGCCTGTCATCGCGACACAGCACCTAGCCGTTTGCACAGTTAAGAGACTCGGCCAGAAGAAGCAACCAAAGGAAGGGGTTTCCTTGCATCGCCCGTCGGTCGGGGGCTAGTTTCTTGGCTAATTCAGGCTGTGATCATATACATAGATCTTGTACCAATGACCCAGTTATAACCGAAGTCTGACGTTCACGACGAGTCGAGTCTACTTGTCATTGTCCCTCCGCTCCCAATTCCTCGACCAGTGTCATCGTGAGAGAAAAATGCCTAGAGCTCTAAGCGCTCTGGACAAGCCGTGGGACCTGCTCCTGGCTCACGGCTTTCCCCGATGACTCGTTTTCGTCTGCCCTGACATTGTGCTACTTGACCTTTCCAAGGATGTAAAAGTCGGTCAAAGTTTCGAGGAGTGGATCTGGATGAATGTTGGAGGCGCAAATGATGATGCTGACGACTTTCCTGGAGAATTCAATCCGTTCCAGAGTGGATGGCTGCGGACGAGGGGTCCAGCTCGCTTTATCAGCTGCGGTTTAGATTCCGTCATGAATATGAAATTCATTCAAAAGCCCGGTGTTGGAAGCACCTGAATTTACATCGTGACCACTTTTCATTCTCCTACACCCAGACATCACTTGGCAAGTCCTAGATCTCCCTCTTTTCGAGAACCCCCTTCCACGCCTGTTTCCTTATAGAAACGTTCCAACACATCAAACTTTGCCCCTCTCTACATCCCCATCACTCCAAAATGGCCTCCGACATGAAGGCGACGGTTGAGCCTACCACAAAGGGTTTCTCCGTCTGCGGTTACGAGAAGATTGAATACGACTTTGAATTCCTCGATGACGTTTTCAACAAGCAGAACAGTCAGTTGGCCGACTGTTACTCGCGCTGGAAACGATGCTTGGCCGTCATGGATCTCAACATCTTCAATCTCTACGGAGAGGAGATGAAGGAGTACTTTGACCACTACAATATCGAGCTGAACATTCACAAGACCATGATTGGCGAGAAGGCCAAGTCCATGGAGACGCTACTGAGCATCGTCGACTCCATGACCGAGTTTGGCGTGTACCGCAAGGAGCCTGTTCTCGTCGTTGGTGGTGGACTCGTCACCGACGTTGCAGGGTATGTCTATGTCCCCCCTCTTACGAAAACTCGGGTTTCCTGATGAACTCTAGCTTCGCATGCGCCGCTTACCGCCGCAACACACCTTTCATCCGCATTCCGACCACAGTCATTGGTCTCATCGACGCCTCCGTTTCCATCAAGGTCGCCGTTAACTACGGCAACTACAAGAACCGCCTGGGAGCTTACCACGCGCCTACACACACCTTTCTCGACTTCAAGTTCTTGCGCACACTACCTACAGCCCAAATTCGCAATGGTTTCGCGGAGTTGATCAAAATCTCCACCTGCGCACACCTAGAGACATTCGACCTGCTCGACCGGTTTTGCGAGGAGCTCATTGAGACCGGGTTTGGACGCTGTGATGGTGCCAGCAAGGAGGTTAGAGAGGCTGCGGACAGGATCAATCGCAACGGTATCCACGAGATGTTGAAGCTCGAGACTCCCAATCTTCACGAGATCATGCTCGATCGTGTCATTGCCTATGGCCACACGTAAGTGGCTCCTGATGAATCACGCGGGAGAAAAGAGTCTAACCACATGCAGCTGGTCTCCTCTCCACGAGCTCTCCACCGACGTTCCCTTGCGTCACGGCCACGCCATTTCCATCGACATGGCCTACTCTGCGACACTTGCCCACGTGCTCGGCAAGCTCTCCTCCCAAGAACACCGCCGCTTGTTGAATCTCTTCTCCCGTGCTGGTCTCTCCATGGATCATCCCCATTTCGACGAGGAAATGCTTGACAAAGCAACATCGGCGATTCTCAAGACCCGTGACGGCAAGCTTCGCGCCGCTGTACCTTCACCTCTTGGTCAATGCGAATTTCTCAACGACGTCTCCCACAAGGAGATGTGCGATGCCCTCAAAGTGCACAAGGACCTCATGAAAGAGTACCCCCGCGAGGGTGCTGGTCTTGAGGCTTATGTCGATGCAAGTGACACTGGATACACCATCAACGGCGCTTCTGTCGAGGATGAGTCGAGGAAGTTTATGAATGGTGTTGAGAAAAGTGTCACCAAAGACGATACCGTTTCCAGCGGCGTCTCGTCAAATGGTTCATCAACCCCCGATTATGGTTTGTCGAATGGCAAGAATCTTGGGCGGGATGATGCTAAGTACGCGGCTGCCGGCTTCGAGCCAAAGGTGTTGAAGAACTTGAGCAACAACAAGAATGGTTCCACAGAGCATAGCACGATTCGTCACGAGGTCGAGAATGATTGCTGCTAAGAAAGCAGTATCATGATCACGAAAAGCTTTCTTTGTTAAAGGGATAGGAAATATGTGCTACATGATGGGTACGTAAAGGATTTAAATAAATAAAAAGACTAGAAAAAATACATGAGTATAACTACACTTGGAATTGTCAGCGCGCTTCATATGGCGATGATTTGCATGCTTCACAACCATCTACACACCCGAGGTTAAAGTGGATTTGGAAACAATTATCTTACCGCCAGGTTTGCAGCAGAAAGTTGATACGACAAGTATGTATCTGCCATATTATACATTTAAAAAAATTGACAAGAGGGCGACGGGGAGTTCG
>PJEX01000142.1:49429-75530 GCA_005350895.1 Colletotrichum tanaceti
CCCCCCCCCCCCCCAACCTTGATCAATTGATCGTACCCGAGGTTTCCGAGCGCTCGGCCCGTCACCTTCCAAAAGCGGTAATGCAACGGCTCTCGAGGGTCCCCCGGGGGGGTGGAGAAGCATCTTGTCACGATCATTCACATCGGAAGGCTGGTGATGTGGCGCTCAGGATTCCGGAATTGGTGCCAATCAAGTTGTAAGACATTCACTGGTTCACCACTGGTTCACATGGGATCTTTTCTTCATCGTTTTTTTCTAAGCATCTCATCTTCAGTTCCCGGTGCTTCCCGGACCTCCACTTACACGACCCTTCGAGCAGTGCCTCGTTTCGATTCTCCGCATGCACTCTGCAGAAAGGCCCAAGAACGTCCGTCTCCTTGAAGCACGAGGTCGGACCTTCCGACGTCAAAACATCAACGATGGATAGGATTTGTTCAGAAGTGAATATCCGGACGTTCCCATGTAAAGCTCACCCCCCTCCCCCCCTTCTGTCGAAACCTCCTGCCAAAGTCTGGAAGGAAGCTGTCAAAACCTAACACGGGAGGTGCTGAGATCTATCTACCTAAAGGGCGTCCTGACGACAGCCACGTAACGACGCGCCCGACAACATGGCGAAAGGCCCAGTCCGAACCAACGAGACCGCAACGACGCTGGTGCGAAAACCCCGTTTCGCCGATTACCTCAGGGTCTTCACCTACGCGACGAAATGGGACTTCTTCGTCTACATCATCGCGTCGCTGGCGTCCATCGCCGCCGGCGTGGCCCTGCCGCTCATGAACGTCATTTTTGGCCAGCTCGTCGGCCAGTTCACCAGCTACTTCAGCGATACCAGCACCATCTCCCGCTCTCAGTTTGAGAGTATACTGAACCGCCAGGCCTTGTACATCATGGCCCTCTTCGTCGGCCGATGGGCGCTCAACGCTGTCAACAAGTTTTGCTTCAGGATGATTGGTATTCGGCTCTCATCCGCCATCCGCCTCCACTACTTACAGTCATTGTTCGCGCAGTCGATCCATGTCATCGACTCGATGCCTCCAGGGGCTGCGGCGACCGCCATTACTGGGACGTCAGCCGTGTTGCAAATCGGGATTTCTGACCGCCTGGGAACCTTCCTGCAGTTCAACGGCACGATCTGGGCAGCTCTGATCATTGCCTTCATCTGGAGTTGGGATCTCACCTTGGTGACTTCGTCGCTAATCCTATACATATTGATCGTCATGGGCGTGGTGTTGCCAATCATCGTCAAGGGCGAGACTGCGACGACCGAAGCGGATGCGCAGAGCACTGCGATCGCCAGCGAGGCACTCGGAGGAATTCGGCTGGTTATGGCTTGCGGCGCGCAGAGACATGTCATCTCCCGCTATGAGGGCTGGGTGCAAGAGGCCAAGAAACGGGCCCAGAAGACCGCCCCAGTGGTAGCGACTCAGTTCGGTCTCATCGTGAGCTTTCCCCCCCCGGCAATCCCTTGACCGTAAACAACCCGTGCAGAAGTGCTAACTGGAGACAGTTTTTTGGCGTATTCGGCGCTTTCGGGCTGGCTTTCTGGTACGGCACTCAGCGATACATCGCCGGCGCCCTCGACAATGCCGGCGTGGTTGTCGTGGTGTTGATGTCTGTGATGATGATTCTCACCTCGTTGGAGAGGATCTCGACGCCCATAATCGCTGTCAGCAAGGCCATGGTCGCTGCTTGCGAGCTGTTTACAGTGATCGATGCTCCTTTGTCCCCCGTCGGTACTCTCAAACCAGATATCGACTCCCAGGATATCGTCTTCGAAGACGTGACGTTCGAGTATCCCAGCCGAGCCGGCGTAAAAGTCCTCAACTCACTGAGCTTTCGCATCCAGCCTGGCCAGAATATCGCTCTCGTTGGTCCATCCGGCTCCGGTAAGAGCACCATCGTTGGCTTGATGGAGCGATGGTACTCTCTGAGGGAACAACACTCCCTACCAAGGGTTCTTGATGACCAGTCATCGGAAAAGGCAGGCAACGAAACAATGGAATGCGCCAACGAAGAGCTGAAATCGCTCATTCGACCGAACCTATCCGGAACCATCAGCATCGGTGGTGTGAACCTGGAGGACCTCGACCTCAAGTGGTGGAGAGCTCAAGTCGGTCTTGTTCAACAGGAGCCCTTCCTTTTCAACGCCTCCATATTCAGCAACGTAGCAAACGGTTTGATTGGTACCGAGTGGGAGAACGAGCCTGAGATGATAAAACGAGAACTGGTCCGAGACGCCTGTCAGGAATCCTACGCCCATGAGTTCATTTGCCGACTACCTGATGTAAGTCCATGCTAGCAGATGTTGGATTCTGCACGCCGGGACCATTTTCAATCTCTAATCAAACGTTTTTTGTGCGCAGGGTTACGATACGCGGGTTGGAGATGGAGGTGCTAAACTGTCCGGCGGACAAAAGCAACGACTTGCAATCGCCAGGAGCATCATCAAAAAGCCCCGCGTCATCATCCTCGACGAGGCGACCAGCGCGATTGACGCTAAAAGCGAGAAAATCGTCCAGGCTGCGCTCGACAGAGTCACACAAGGACGTACTACGATAACCATCGCCCATAGGCTTTCGACGATTCAGAAGGCCGACAACATCGTTGTACTGCAAAGAGGGCAAGCGGTCGAGCAGGGCACCCACCATAGCCTCCTGAGTGACCCCTCAGGAGTCTACAGTTCTTTGGTGCGGGCTCAAGCGCTGAATCTGTCAACGACGGGGAAGTCGGTATCGGACGTATCTGCTTCGGGACTCGATTCGGAAATGGAGGAGAAAGTGCTTGTGGATCGCGAGCATCTTGTTTCCACAGCCTTCACCGACAATTCGGAGGGAAATACTTCCCATAAGCCTCGAGGGCTTGTCCGCAGCTTTGGGAGGCTTCTCTATGACCGGCGGTCGAAGTGGCCGTCGTACCTAGCCGTCATACTGTCCTGCATGGCGAGTGCGGCCGGGACGCCCGTGCAAGCATGGCTGTTCTCAAAGGTCATTGCCGTATTTCTCCTGACTGGCGACGAACTCAAGAGAGAGGCAAACTTCTGGGGCTTGATGTGGTTTGCCCTGGCTGGGGCGGTTGGTCTGGCGTACTTCGCTCAGTGCTGGATCGGCCTGCGTCTCCAGTACTTCGTCAGCGCGGCGTACAAGAACCAATACCTCACCGATATGCTGCATCAACCTCTCAGCTTCTTCGACGAGGATAGCAACTCGCACGGATCACTTAGCGCGAGAATATCAGGCGACGCGAAGTTGCTCGAGGAGCTGCTCGGCCTGAACCTGGCGATGCTGCTTTCGGGCATCTTTACCGTCATCGGTTGTGTCACCATCGCGCTCATTTTCGGTTGGAAGCTCGGCTTGGTTGCCATGTTCATCACCATGCCAATCATGTTGGGCGCAGGGCTTTGGAAGTACAGGCACGAGGTGCAATTTGACCAGATGAATACGGCGGTTTTCGCAGAGAGCTCGCAGTTCGCCACCGAAGCCATCGGCGCCATCAGGACGGTCTCCTCCCTCGGCATGGAGTCCATCATCAACGCCCGGTACGAAAAGCTACTCAGCGGACATATCCTGGCAGCGCGCCGCAAAGCTCAGTGGACTGCCGTGCTCTACGGATTCGCAGACAGTGTAAGCCTCGGTTGCCAAGCGTTGGTCTTTTGGTACGGCGGCAGGCTTCTGGCCAGTGGAGAGTATTCCATGGAGGCGTTCTTTGTGTGCTTCATGGCCATCATCCAGGGTGCAGAGGCGGCCAGTCAGGTCCTGGCCGTGGCTCCCAGCGCAGCGCAGGCGGCCGCAGCTGCTGACCGCATCCTCGATGTCAAAGAGTCTGCGGACGTTGGGCAAGCTGCAACGAGGGGCAGCGAAGACATTGCCGAGGCCGAAGGGGGCGTGCGAGTCGAGCTGCGAGACGTCCACTTCAAGTATCCCACGCGCGATGTGGTAGTTTTCGAGGGGTTGAACCTCGTTATTGAAAAGGGCCAGTACGCGGCCTTCGTCGGCCCCTCTGGGTGCGGCAAAACGACCATCATCTCGCTCCTGGAACGCTTCTACGACCTGAAAAAAGGTCACGGCTCGATTCTTTGCA
The DNA here is from genome assembly GCA_005350895.1 of Colletotrichum tanaceti. Classification (NCBI taxonomy): domain Eukaryota; kingdom Fungi; phylum Ascomycota; class Sordariomycetes; order Glomerellales; family Glomerellaceae; genus Colletotrichum; species Colletotrichum tanaceti. The sequence continues at coordinate 53,507 of PJEX01000142.1, forward strand.
ATGGCGTCAACATCCATGCGCTCGACGTGTACGACTACCGCCAAAACATCTCACTCGTCGCACAGGAGCCGGTCATGTTCAGAGGGACGGTCCGCGAGAACATCCTCTTCGGCATCGAGGACCCCGGGTCCATCTCGGACGAGAGGATCCAGGAGGTCTGCATCGACGCCTTCATCCATGACTTTATCGTTTCCCTGCCCGAGGGCTACGAAACCGACGTCGGTGCCAAGGGCGTGTCCATGTCCGGCGGGCAGAAGCAGCGTATCGCCATCGCGCGTGCCCTGATTCGCGACCCGAAGCTTCTGCTTTTGGATGAGGCCACGTCCGCGCTGGACTCGGAGTCGGAGAAGATTGTGCAAGCCGCGTTCGAGAGGGCGCGTGACGGACGCACCGTGGTTGCGGTAGCCCACAGGCTATCGACCATCCAGAACGCCGATGTTATTTTCGTCTTCAGCGAGGGGCGGCTGGTGGAGAAGGGGTCTCACAACGAGCTCATTAGGAAACAGGGAGTCTACTGGGAGATGGTAAGTTGTATCTCCGCCACATCTTTTGACAATTCTTTGCTAACAGACGGATTGTAGTGCCAGAGTCAGGCCTTGGACCAGTAAGTAGGTGCTTAGCTTATCGGGTTGTCATTGTGTAAGAATGTAAAGAATCGTCAAGTCGAACGCAAACGGGTTACAACCGAAAGGCCACGTTGACACAATCAGCCTCTCAGCATTTGGAGTGTTTGTTATTTCTGTCTGGTTTCCATCATCGTGTCATGTCGTCCTGTCAAGGGGAAGGGGGGGGGTAATCAGGTTCGCATTTTTAGAAAGTTCATCTAGATCATAATTAGAAACATATTTTGACTCTATTGATTGGAATCGAATCCCGAAGCCTTCTCTCCCATGCTGCTGCATTGTCTCGTGTCCTTTTGTCATGCATCGGCATGATTCACTCTACGTGGTTTGACATTGCATACAAGTCTAGAATGAGTATGCCGCCATGCCCCGTGATCGGTTGTCGCGTCCACTGCACGGTCTCGCCCTCACCTTGGACGTCGGCAGCTTCCTCCACCAGGCGCCATGCCCCCGCCGATTCGTCCTTTTCCATGTACCGTAGCACGGCGCGGTCACCGCCGTCCTCGAACACGAACTCCCGACGCCACAGCCGCCGCCACTGCTCGGCGGGCGTTCCATCCACGACGTTGAGGCGCTCGACATGACGGTTCCTCAGGGCCAAGGCGTACAGCACGCGGGTGTTCAGCAGGCCGTCCTGGCCCGGGTAGTCCCTCAACATCAAGACGGCCTCGTCGCGGACGACGGGGTCGCGGCTGAAGAGCGACGTGACGAGCAGGTGCCACGCCAGCCCGCGCTGCAGGGACAGGTGGTGTGCCGGATTCTTCCGGGATTCCTCCTTGGCCATCCTCAGCGCGATGTGGCTGAGGGAGAGGTATTGACGGAACAGGGGCGTCAGCAGCACGACCGAGTCGAATTCGAGAAAGGAGGCTGGGTTGTTGAATATGTAGGCACCCAAGAACTCGAGGCGCAGAAGGATCGCTCGGAGATAGATCGGTGATTCGATGTCGGACGAGAGGATGTTTTCGAATAGGGGCTGGAACGCGGCGTCCAGCTTGTCCATGGATTTTTGAAAGTTGACACAGTACTCCTGATGTGATGGCTTCCGAGCAGCTCAGAATGGAACTTGGAGATGGAATTTTCGTCATGGAGGCGGCAGATGTTGGAGCTCTGGATGGCGTCCTCCATGATGGCGTTCATCGCGGCCTGGTGCCGTCGCAGAGTGGGCCAGGTCTGTTCGAACTCATCCAGACTCCTGAAGACGGGCGGCACCGGGCTGTCGAGAGCCCAGTCGCTTCGCATCTGGCTTAGGAGGACCATGAAGGACTCCATGGTTTGCTTCTTGCTCTTCAAGCCCCTTGCGAGGTTGGGGAGAGCCGGTCCGTCGAGGATCCTCCCCCGGAAGACGGTGCGGGCCTGTCTACCCAGCTGATTAAAGACTTCTGCCACCGCGCCGATGACGGGCTTCGGGTCGGGTGCCAAGTCGGACAGATGGAGCTGGGCGTCCGTATCCGTCATGATGGCCAGCAGCAGGGACAGCGCGTGGTTGACATGGTCCAAGGCGGCCACCCTGTTTCCGCGGAGGGTTTCGAAGAAGAGCAAGAGGACGGACAGGAAGATGGCATCCTGGGCGGAGGACCGCCTTCTCTGCAGCATGAGGGCGTCGCAGTAGTATGTGACGGCCTGGAAGTAGTGAGCGTCCCCCTCGGCGGTCGGCTGATCGGGTACCGTCACGGCGCGGAGCGACGCGAAGGCGGACTGGCGGTACCACACGCTCAGCGCACCTATGGCCATGGCGGCGGAGCGGAGCGTGCTGTTGCTGCGGCAGATTTGAGGCAACGTGACCACCCACAAGTCGCCGCTGGATGCCGCGCTCATCCAAGGACCCCTGAGCAGGCAGACAAACTCGTCAAAGTAGAGCAAGCCGGCGTCGTGCCGGAAATCTCGGGTGTTGGTGCCCAGCCTGGCCTGCGTCGCCGGCGACGGGGCCTGGCGGATGACTTGCTTGGAGTTCCAGCAGATCTCCGGGGGCCCCGAACCCGAAGCCTTCCTTTTCGCGTCGACGAGGTAGCCCTCGCAGTGCCCTCGGCTCTGGAGGCAGTTGCTGCAATGCGGTTTCGCCTCGTCGCACTTGATGTGGCGTTTCTTGCAGGTGACGCAGCCGCTTCGCACTTTGCGCGTGCTTGTGCGGGACAGCTTGCCTTTGCCGATCCAGACCGGTTCCCGCCTCCCCGAACCGGCCGTTGTCTCCGGAGAGGCAGAACTAAGGGTCAATGTCAGCTTGGAAAGCTCGGCTCCAAATATGGTAGACTGAGGACCAGACTACCCACTTTACGGTAATAGCAGGTGTGATTTCTTTGAACCTTGCCATGTTTTTTTCCGACGTTATGTTGGTGTCATGTTGGTGACATCATGCTGGTATTGCTGTCGCGGGTCATTCGAAGCCAGCAAAATTAGTTGATGACGCGGAGACGCCAAGGCCTGTTGCAGGCCGGCCCAGGTCCAGAGTACCGGTATCACCCCCTAGGTAGGTACCTATGTATGTAGGTATGTAGGGGTATGTATGTAGGTATGTATGTAGGTATCTTTTGCTTATATAAACACACAGGGACACACGCACACACACATGAACCACCCAACCACCCTCCCCTTTTCCCGAGATACGTCTGTCTGGCTGGCCCTGTTTGGGTTTTGGATATGGCATTCTCACTTTCTGCTCCCCATGCATTGAGAAGGGGCTTTTAGTGGGGAAGGGAGCGACGGTTTTGGTCCACACTCATCGTCCAGTACGGGATTCGGAAGAAGAAGAAGAAGAAGAAGGCCTGGGGCGAAAAAAGACGCCTAGAACGGGAATGCCAGCCAGGCCTTGCGAAGCGGAACCTTGGGACAGAATGAAGCGGCTTCTGAGTGTCGCCTAGAACATTATTCTAACCTAGGTACCTATTTCAGAGTCATCCTATAGGCCTTCACCCTTCTTTCCTTGCTGTTCTGCAGCCTTGCTGTCTGAGTTGCTTGATAATATCTTCACCCACTCAGCCCAGCCTATGTCATCTCCGTCATTTTCTCCCCATTCCCATTCGCCCTTGCGCTTCTTTTGGTTCCGGTCCGCAGCCTTGGGGTCTGTCCCACTGGAAGTTTCTGCGAGTTCGTCTGTCTTGGCAGAATTATCTTCAAAGACAGTGGTGGATTCAAGGATAGGATGCGGATACATGTCCTTGGGGTTCTGTTCTGCAGCCTTGTGGTCTGTCTTGTCATTTTCATCCCGTTCCCATTCGGCCTTGCGCTTCTTTCCGTTCCGTTCTGCCGCCTTGCGGTCTGTAGTACTGGAAGTTCCTTCATCAGAAAGGCGTTCAAGGGTATGCAATTCGCCAGGAACCCTAGCTTGTCTCTGTTCTGTTAGATAGCTAAGTGAAACGCAATGTGCATATGTAGTGTACTGGCTGAAGGAACTTCCACCATTTTCCTGGGTTTGGCAAACTTCGAATCTGGGGCATTTTTCTTTCCTAGCTCTCGCGCGTTTCTTAGGATCTTGAGCCAATTTGCAAAAAACTTTTCTCGTCCTAGCATGAGCATCATCTCCCTCGCGAATGCATTCTGAATGGTAATATCGGTATCCTTCGCCAACCGTGTCCCTACAAATATAGTCTAGGTCTTTGAGCACATACTCCTGGGCCTGTTTTCTAAGTCCTTGGCTGATTTTATACTCCTGTTGTCAATAGTCACGTGCACTAGAGTGATAGGCTAACAAGCTGAGGGTATGAAGGTAGGTCCTAGGTTGTGATCTTGCTGAAAGCTGCCTCCTAAGCTATATGTATGCAAACTCCCTACTTATGTAATACTCCTAAGCCCTATTAGGGCTGTGTAGCCTATATAAGTAGGTCTCTTATATAAGGAGTATAATTATCTCCTAATATAGTACTCCTTCTTTTTAAGCTTATATCCTATAAGCTATACCTATACTGCTAGTTAGTAAGGGGCCTTAGTATACCTTTATTACTCCTTCCCTTACTTATATAGTATTACTCTTTCTATTAATATTTTTATTTAGTAGGTTATATAAAGGCTATTAGTATAGTCTATACTAGCCTATTAGTATAGTCTATATAGCCTTAAGGTAGCTCTATATTATAAATTAGCTACTATAATTTCTTTTTTTCTTTTTCCCTTTTTTCTCTAGCTTATTTAAATTTATTATAAGTTTTCTAATTAAGATTATACTATTAGTGTAGTACTACTATTTAGCTACTATTTTATTATTATTTCTAACTATTATTACTACTTAGATTAAGTGCCTATAGCACTTATTACTTACTAGTTGTTAGTATAACTTACTTATTCCCTACTCCCTTATATCTCTTATATATATACTAACCTAATTAGTATAGAATTAATTCTTTCCTTACTCCTCTAATCTCTTATACCTCCTTCTCTACTATAGGTATTATACCTTATTATTACTCTTATTACTTAGTTACTAATTTTTCTAATAGATAGCTCCTAGTAAGTATTCTACCCCCTCTACTAGTCCTATATATAGTATCCCCCCTTCTCTTAGTATACTACTAATATACTACTAGTCCTATAGCTCTAAGAAGTAAAAGAAGCCTATTAAGTATAGCTCCCTCTATACTACCCTTTATATACCCTATATATATTATATTATTAAGGATATAGATACTAAGCGTTATACTAACTAGCTAAGTTTATACTACTCTTTTACTACTTACTTAATATACTATTACTTATTTAATATATTAGGCTTTAGTATTTACTATACTTAGTATACTAATAGCAGCTACTATTACCTTAGTCCTATAAGTTTATTTATTACTTAGTATAAGCCTCTAGGAAGCTACTAATTAGCTATTAGATTTCTAGCCTTATACTTACTATATTCTAGCTACTTACTAAGCTCCTTACTAAGTATAATACTTATACTAAAGGTACTAAGATTAAGGATATAAATATCTTATATACTACTTATTTATATATTCTATACTAACTGTTAGTAGCTTATATAGTACTATAAGTTAGTTAGTAGTAATACTAGTTATATACTAAAGCTTAATATTAAGGCTATTACCTCTTTACCTATACTACCTATTCCTATTACCCCTACTACTCCTATAGTTAGTCTAGCTATCCTACCCCTTATACTCCCTATATATAAGCTATACTCCTATATTTATATTATACTTTTTAATAATATATATACTAAGCGCTTTATTACTATAGTTAAGCTAATTATATACTCTATTACTACTATATATATTACTCTCTTATTACTTAGTTAAGGTATATAGCTAATATATAAGCAGTATTTTAGTACTAAGCGCTATATCTATAATACTACTACCTAAGATACTACCCCTACTTATACTACTCCTTTACTAGAGGAGTTCTTAGATTCTAAAGGTATAGAGGATACTGCTTAGGAGTAGTATAATCTTACTTAATTTAGTAAGTAGCTATAGTATTCTTAGTTACTACTTATTCCTTATATTTATATATTATTTCCCTTATATATACCCCCCTTAGACTTAGTTATTTAGCCTATAGGCCTTTATCCTTATAATTTCCCTACTTATCTACTACTTATATTTATTAAATAAGTTATTATCCTTAATATAATATTATAGCTCCTAAGTATCTTCTTTACTACTATATCTTTTCTACCTAATTAGGTATTATCTCTAAGCCTTTAGGCCTTAGTAGCTAATAATATAATTAACTTTATATAGGGGCTCCCTATTAATATTACTAATAGGTAGTAGCTATATTACTTCTCCCTCTCTCTATCTAAATAGCTTAAGTAATAAAATAAGAAAACTATTATAAATATAATAGTAGGTAGGGAGGTTAAGCTTATATATTAGGCTATATATACCCTTAAGCTCTATAATATAGAAAGGTCTAAGCTACTTATCTATATGTTTCCTACTTAAGTACTATTACTTAATATTTTTACTTAAAAGTAGTACTTAGTTACCTACTATAAAGTATTTTTATACTTATTTTTTATTATAAGCTTAGGTTTAAATAACTTATACCTTTTATAAGGATAGCTAGAGCTCTACTTATTCCTTATATAGTTACTCTACTTACTCTATAGCTATAATATTACTTAACCTTAGCTTACCTACTAGTAGTATATCTTCTAGTAATAGGAGGTCTTAGCCTATTAATACCTTATTAAGGGATATCTTAATTAATAAGTACTATATATTATTATATATAAATTACATAAGGTAAAGTTACTATATTTAATCTACTTAATCTTATATATAGAAGTAGTATAGGTAGTACTCTAAGTTTTAGTTTTATCTCTTAGTCTATCTATCTATCTATAGATAGAAAGTAGTACTTAGTTATTACTTAGTACTTAAGAGGTAGTAGAGATATATTTAGAACTTACTTATAAATAATAACTCTCTATCTAATATAATACTTTCTAGTATACTAAAGAGTAAAAAGACCTTTATAAATAGTAGGTCTATAAGTCTATTAGCTATAAGCTTAGAGTTTATAGTAATATAGATACTATATTTAGTATAATAGTTTACTACTATAAGAATAGTATTATAATACTTCTATCCCCTAAGTAAAATAGAAGTAGGGAGGCCTATAATAAAGTCTATTAAGATCTTAGCGTATAGTCTTAAAGGCACTAGCAGCACTACTAATAGGCTATAAGGGTAGTAATAGTATACCTTAGTATACTAGCAGACTATATATAAGTTTATATAGCTCTTAATATCTTAGTAAAGCCTATTCTAATAGTAGCTATATTAGAGTAGCACTATTATATAGGTAACATCTAGGTAGCCTACAGAAGCCTTATTATAGAACTTACTAATAAGCTTCCTTCTTACCCCCTTAGCCTAAGGTATATAGATATAGTTACTATAGTAGAGTAAGCCTCTTAGGTCTACTCTCTAATACTTATCTCTACTCTCTCTTTACTTAGTACTAGCCTTAATATATTACTATAATCTCTTAGCCTACTTATAGTTAATAATAAAAGTATCCTTTTATTATACTTATAGGAGAAGGCTTATTATTAACTTAGCTTTATCTACTATTTTAGGCTCCTAAATTACTTTAGTTACCTATAGAATATATAGCTTACAATCTATAGCTTTAGTAATAGGCTTAAGCAGTTAGTAAGCTACTCTATTATACTTATAATGCTAGGTTTCCCTATACGCTACCTAGTAGCTCCCTTACTTACGCTTAGGCTAGGCTTAAGTACCTACCCTACTACTCCTACTATACTTACTATACTTACTATACTTATTATACTTATAGTACTTATAATATATAATTACTATAATATATAGTAAGTCTTATACTTAGTAAGCATCTATAAGCTTCTATAGTACTTCCTCTACCTTACTACTAAGCTCCTTATTATTATTACCTTAGTTATAATTAGGCCTCCTTAAAAGGCTATTAGCTAGGTTTTATTTACCTAGCTTAAATTAGATAATAATATTAAATACAGCTAAGTTATCTAACTAGTGTAGCTACCTTACATTTAGTTACTTCTTAGTATTAAGGAATTATAGATTAAAATAGTCTATCTAAACTATAATAGAGTCTCTAATATAATTAATATATTAGTACTATATCTTAAGGCTATTAATAATAGTAAGTAGCTTAGTATTACCTATTCTATAGTATATCTCTACTCCCTATAGTTTCTATAAACAAAAGGTAATAAGGTGCTATCTACCCTTATATAGCTATATAAGTATAGTGCTAATTATAAATTTTAAGGTATCTATATAGATTATTGTTAGGAGTATTAGGTTAAAGTAGTAAAGTATTAGTGTAGTAGTAAAAGTAGTAATAAGCTACTTAAATACAGTAATAGCACTAAGTATTAACTATATCTACCCTTTTCTATTAGCTTTTAGCTTATCTATTAGTAGCCCTATAATCTTTAAGTAGTTTTTAATAAATCTATAGTAGAAGCCTATAAACCCTAGGAATATCTAAATATCTCTAATACTATCTAGTAGTAGCTACTAAGTAATAGCTTTAATATAATCTTACTCTATAGATACTCTATCTATTAATACTATAAAACTAAGGAAGCTAACCTCTTAGGTATAGAATTTATACTTCTCCCTATTTAAGTAGAGTCCCTATTACTTAAGTCTCTCTATAATAGTGTATATATACTGCTTATACTCTACTTTATTACTACTATAGATAAGGATATTATCTAAGTAAGTAATATAAATAATGTCTATAAGTCCTATAAGAGCTTAGTTAATATATAATTAGAATATAGTAGGTATATTAGTTAATCTAAATAGCATAATAGTATACTTAAAATACCTATATCTAGTATAAAAGGCTGTCTTCTACTTATCTCCTTTATATATCCTTATATAATAGTATATATACTTAATATTAAGCTTTATATATACTTTTACACCTAATAGTTAGTTAAGGATCTTACTAATTAGTAGTAGAGGGGTATAGTTCTTATATATTATCTTATTTAGTGCTTAGTAGTTAACGTAAAGTTATAGCTCTCCTCCTTTCTTTAGTATAAATAGGATAGGGGCCCTACCTAGGCTTATTAAAAGGTAAATCTACCCTTTTGCTTCTGCTTTTATAAGGTAGTTATAGAGTATCTTAAGCTCCTTTTTAGACAGTAGGTATATTAGTCCTTATAGTACTATTACTCTATCTTTAAGGATAATGCAGTACTTATAAGCTAAGTATTTAGGTAGTTTATTTACTTATTCCTTAGAGAATATCTTAGCTAGGTTAATATATCTATCCTTCTAGTCTTCTCCCTTCTTCTTATCTAGCTCTTTTACTCCTATTAGTACTATATATAGCTTATAAGCAGTAGTAGCAATCTATAGGCGCTAAAGCTGCTTTATTATTTCTACTATACTAAAATACTGCTTATAGAATAGGTATTACTACACTTATAATAGCTAATTAATAACTAAGTTAATATCTTCTAGCTATAGTATACCTACTATAAGTATTAGCTTAGTTAGCTCTATAATATAAAAGCAGTATAGTTATATCTATATAACTCCTTAGTAGTCTATTACCTTAACGTAAAGGTAGTAGCTACTAAGCGTTAGTATTAGCTTATTATCTATATCTACTAACTATAGTAATAGATATATTATTAGTTAGTAGAGGTAGTTATATAAAAGCCTAGAGCTAATAATATTTCCCTATAATCCTAAGTTAAGTAGTACCCTTATAGCTAACTATTTACTACTTAATTATAGTTATAGGGGGATCTCTATATAGCGCCCTTATTACGTTTATCCCCCTTAAATAGCAGTAATAGAGATACTATTAGTATCTCTACCCTCTCTATAAAAGCACTTAATATACCCCTTCTTTCTATATCTATAGTATATAGTTTATAGGTAATAACCTAAAAAATAGCCTCTCCTACTATACCTATAGCACCTTACTTACTCTTTAGCTATTTATAGGTAGCTTTTCTACTAGTAACCCTCCTTACTATAGTTAAAGTAGTAGTTATAGCTTAAGTTATTATCCTATTTTTTCTTACTACTAAGGTTTTAGTATATATAGGGTTTAGGTATTATAGCTATTATAGTAGTTATAGTAGCTTATGTTATAGGGGCTACTTAGTAGTTACTTATATTACAGTAGTTACTTATATATATATATAGGTCTTTAGGGTTTAGTACTTTAAGTTAAGTTCTTCTACCCCTTTAATTCTATAAGTAAGGGAAATAAGCTCTATTCTTATCTTTAGTAGATATAGCTATAAGCTAATAGCTTTCTTAGTAGTAGGTTATAGCTTAGTTAGTAGAGATAAGATATACTATCCTTTAGTTTATATTAAGGCTAGCTCTAGCTTTATCTTAATAGCTTTATACTTAGCTAGGAAGCTATCTACTAGCTAATAAGCTCCTTAGGATATACTATTAAGCTTAATTAATATAGCTATATCTCTACTTACTAGGTCTAAGACTTAATCCTTTAGGAAGGTTTTAAAGTTAGCCTATTAGTATACTTTTTTAGATTCTATTAGGTTATAAGTAGCTTATTAGGTATATCTTATCTATACTATCTTAGCTTATCTAGAGAGATAGCTAAATATAAATATAACTTTATTCCTTTTATCTTAAAACTACTATATATAAAGTATAAATTAAGTATTATAGTTAAATAAGAATATTATAAGGTCTTTATATATCTTCCTATTATAGGTTAGGGTAAGTATTATTAGTAGGTAGTATAGCTATATAGAATCTATACTAGCTATACTTAGTAAGTTAGGGTTAGTAGTAAGGCCTATACTTTATCTCTACTATAAGGTAGTTAGTCCCTAGGGCTCTTAAATTACTTTAACTAATTATTATATAAGGGGCTCTATAGCGCTATAAGATCTATTATTATTACTTTTAAGCTCCTTAAGCTCTTTATAGTATCTCTTAATATATACCTCTTACTAGGTAATCTTAATTTACTCCTTAAGCTCCCTCTCTTCTTATTCTAGTGTTACTAGTTAGTTACTATAGCTATATATATAAGGTATAAAGTTATAGGTCCTACTATATATCCCCTACCTATTAAGCTTAATACTAGATTACCCCTAGGATTAGGTTACTTTAATAATTTTACTAGTATTTATTTCTAAAAGGGATAAATTAAATATCTTATTAAGGCTTTTACTACTACTTTATTACTATATATTTACTTAAGTTATGTAGTAGGTATAGCGCTAGCTGCTATAGCGCTAGTTTAAAGGGTTAATAGTGTTTATAAGTATATTACTTATTAGTCTAGTTATAAGGTAGGAAAGCTTTTAGACTATTAATAGTTATATATACTAGAGTAATAGGCTAATAAGCTAAAGGTATAAAGGTAGGTCTTAGGTTATAATCTTACTAAAAGCTGCCTCCTAAGCTATATATATATAAACTCCCTACTTATATAATACTCCTAAGCCCTATTAGGGCTACATAGCCTATACAAGTAGGTCTCTTATGTAAGGAGTATGATTGTCTCCTAACACCTGTTGTCTATGCTTATGCAGATAGAACTTGGTTTTTGTGATGCTGTTTTGTATGCTAGGCTGAGATGCCTGATAGTTAGTTCTAATAAAGCTTAGGTCTAAAGCATAGAAGCTTAGCACTAATAATGCTAAAATAAAAAAGAATACTTTAGTTGTACTGAAAAACATAATGATGAAGAAAGTGGTGTAAGTTAAGGTAAGGAGATGGGTCTGATAGAAGTTGAAAGGTTTACTGCGTATTTATAAGATTAAGTCAGAAGAGGGATATTAACTACTATTCATTCTTTAGGGCTATACTATCACATCGCCTGAATTACTTAATTTAATGATTAGGGCCTGGGGCTTTTGACACCTACCACATCAAGGTTTTTATGCTATGATTTGTAAAATTGATATAGACTACTTATGCGTTAGAATATATAGGCCATGGCGAAAGCAAGACCGTTTTGCTGGACGCTATCACTGGATAGAGTGGTTATTATACTTTACAGATTGCGATATCTATTGCATGATACCTCCCGAAATTGCACTTCTAGCACGGGGGTTCCTCGCATCCCGCGCACTGAAAGGGCTCTCCCCGGCAACGACACATCTATGGCCCTTGAGGGTATCGCACTGCGGCTTTAAAATCGGGAATTCTAAAAGATTGGAAGGGTGATCACAGAGATGGCGTTTCAGTAATTACCAGTGTGTTGCACGCGTATCCTTTCGAGTGTGGTATGGGCGGTTCTCTTGTCAAAGTGCAAATTTTTCTGCTGAGGCTCTCAGCTCGTCTTACTGAGTCCCGAGCACTCACTCATCTGCCTTGACAGGCATGGCTTGATCATGGTTGGACTGAGGAGGGCGTTGGTTTCTCTAAAAGATAACGTGTAAGTTCAGAAACTCGCACCACGGGCCCCCGCTTCAAGTCATTACAGAGGAGATGGCGAGTTTCTCGGACATAGCTTAAAGTCAATGGCAGAAATACAAGTGTTTGTTTGTTTTCCTGGAGACTGGCAGGTGGCCATGGAGAGACCCCACCAAAGACCCAAGCCCCTTCGTTGCATGAGAGGGCAGGTATAAACTTTACTATGCGCTCGGTACCTGCAGCTGTCAGGCCCTCGAGCAACCAAGCACCTGTTGGTCAAGAGTAAGCGCAAGGTCTGAAAATATGGTTTTGTTCCATCCAATGTTACGAGTTATGCGTTTGCGGACAAAAACATCACCCGTCAGTCAGCATCATCGCCTCGAAAAATGCCACAACCAGGACGAAGAGTTTGAGAATGGGGGGTCGCATCGTCAGCCACTCCATCTGGTTGGTACCTTAAGGCAGGCAGGGAGATGTCACGAGAACATCCGACGAGTGCGGGTGGAACTCGCGCACACGTTCAAGGCCTCGTATCTGCAACGATGCACTCATACATCAGCGGGGAAGTAAGGAGTGTATCGTACCTGTATGGACACTGTCTACCTACCTACCTACCTAGGTACCTAGGTACCTGTAGAGAGACGATAACAATCTGGTGGGGTGGGAGGGGCAGCCACGGCCTGACCGGACGATGTGGAGCCAGGGGCCGGGGGTGAACATAGTGGGCATGGCTGCCATCCGTATCCGTATATGGCGGGCTTTGGGAGCCCGGGACACCGGCGAAATTGGGATGGCAGCCGTGATTGGGCCACTGTTTCGGCCGGCCCTGGCCCCAAGCAGCCCGGAGTAGCGGCCACATGCATCCCTGATGCGGGTGACCTCATCGCCACTGTAGCTTAGAGCACAGGTACGCCTGGTTCCTGCATACCTACATAGGTACTACGCAGTAGGTACTGTAGGTACCTAGGTACAGGTAGGTAGGCACATACTAGGCACTGAGTATCCGTAGAGACTGCTTATACGCTGTCCAGTGCCCGCCTTGATGGGCGCGGCAGGACGCTAAAAATGCCAACTCGGGGAATGTGGAGCCACCCTCGAACTCCGACCGACTTCACTTGCCTATTCCATACGTTTCTTCCCACCCATCACCCATTCGCTCTTCAAGGTTCCTACACCTTTCCTCAGGACACCTGCTGCTCTGTCCACCACTTCTTCATCGGGTCAAGCTTACTTGCTTGTTGAGGGTGCCAATGTGGGAGCTAGGTGGGAAGGGACCAAAATAAGGGAATGAGGACAAGGAGGGGAAGGGGAGTTCCTTTGACTGGCCCAGGGAACAGGAGGGAACCCTGCATGACACTCAGGCGTGTTATTTGTATGTGATCTGATGAATCATCTGATAAATCATCTGATCAATCCTCTCTCTCTCTCTCTCTCTCTCTTTCTCTGCTGTGTCTGAATTTGGTCACTGGCTTTGCCTCTTCTACCTATTCACCACCCGGTCTCATTCACTCCTTCATAACCTTCCTCCTTCACACCCTTCTTCACAACACCTGCCCCCCTTTGTACCTACGGCGTCCTGGGTCACCTTGTTCCATCCGTATCCTGTTTTTACACTCTCTCCAAGCCTGCCTGCCACTTGGACACATTGATATCTGTTCCATCCACATCCTCATAGAGCACTGTATCTCAACTTCGGGGCAGAATCAGAATATCAATCTCCTGCTGCAGCTTCCAGCTCAACGTCATCCCCGTTTTGATACTTCGCCACCGCTTTCATCACCCCTTCTATTATCAGAAGAGGAACCCAGATTGGCTCACCATCTCAAACGCAACGATGCGTGCTTCTCTCGCCCTGGCGGCTGTCTACGCCGCCGTCACGGCCAGCGCCTTCCAAGGCTTCAACTACGGATCCACCTTCACCGATGGTCGGGCCAAGACACAGTCGGACTTCGAGGCCGAGTTCAAGACCGCAGCCAGCCTCGAAGGCACGAAGGGCGCCTTCACATCTGCCCGCCTCTACACCATGGTCCAGGGCGGAAGCGCCAGTGACCCCATCTCGGCTATTCCCGCCGCCATCTCGACCAAGACTACGCTCTTGCTTGGTCTCTGGGCCTCAGCCGGCGAACCCGCCTTCGTTAACGAGCTTGAAGCTCTGAAGAAGACTCTTGCGCAGTACGGCTCTCAACTCGGCGGCTTGATTGCTGGTATCTCGGTCGGCAGCGAGGACCTCTACCGACATTCGCCCACCGGCATAGCCAACAATGAGTTCGCCGGCGCCGAGCCCAACATCCTTGTCAAATACTTTGACCAGGTTCGAGAGGTCATCAAAGATTCGCCTCTGAGCAGTGTCCCTCTTGGCCACGTCGACACATGGACTGCCTGGGTCAACGGCAGCAACAAAGCCGTCATTGACGCTTGCGATTGGATCGGGATGGACGCCTACCCCTACTTCGAGAGCACCAAGCCCAATGACATCTCCGACAGCAAGGACCGCTGGGCCGATGCCTTGAGTGCCACTCGGGCCGCCGTCGGCGGCAAGCCTGTCTGGGTCACAGAGACCGGCTGGCCTGTTAGCGGAAAGAAGGTCGGCGCTTCTGTTCCCTCGCTCGAGAACGCCAGGAAGTTCTGGGACGATGTCGGCTGCCCCATGTTTGGCAACACCAACGTCTGGTGGTACACCTTTCAGGATTCTTCTCCCACCACTCCCAACCCAAGCTTCGGTGTCATCGGTTCGACCCTTACCAACAAGCCTCTGTACGACCTCTCATGCGATAAGGCCAGCTCCGGATCGTCGTCTTCCACCTCTTCCTCTTCCACCAAGACCGTCTCTGCCAGCGCTTCTTCGCAGACTGGCGGTACCGCGTCCACGTCTGCGTCTGCTTCCGCTTCTGCTTCCGATTCTGATTCTGCAACCGCCTCCCCCACCGGCAGCGGCTCTGGTTCTGGTTCGGGCTTGAGCCAGCAGAGTTCCTTTGTTGGCACCGCTACCACCCTGACGACCGCCGTGCCGATAAGCGGCTCTGGAGCTGGCGGAGACGGCAGCGGAACGGCCACCCTAACCGGTAGTACAGCGCCATCTGCTTCCCAGGGCTCCGGCTCCAGCTCCGGCACTAGCCGCCTTGGTACTAATGGTACCATCAGCGTGCCAACATCGACACCCACCGTTGTCCCTAGCAGTGGTGCTACTTTGACAACCTTCAGCGTCGTTGTGCTCGCCGGCATGGCTGCCCTGGCCATGTTGTGAGGTCCGGGGACGGTTGGAGGAGCATTCGGTTTTCGTCGTAGACAGCGTTGGCTTTACACCTTTATAATGAATAGTCGGTTGAGGTGGACATGTAATCAGCATCCGCAAATCATACGGGGATGAGGCAACGCATCTTGGGGTTCAAGAATGAGTGGTTTCCTGCAGAGCTTTGGTGATGGAAGGGGGTAAACAGGATAATCGATTGGATGCAGATACCTACTCTCCTTTTGGGGCGAGCAAACACATTTGCCAATCGGCTGGCTATGAATATATCAATCAAAAGTTTTCTCGTTCGTTCCTTGATCTTACCCAGATTAGAGGCTATTTGCGTGCTTGCATGGGACAGGCACAAGTTCAACCCACGAGCTCAAGGCCCGTCAACCTAACGAGTCATGCTACTGTAATCTACTCGCATTGAGTACATCGTGAGTGTTGCGAGACGTACACGTCCAGACGGCCAGCAACACGTGCTGTAACATGGGCGACTAGACGTTGTTCTCTCTACTCAGATACAACCCGATAAGTTGTCTTTGGATGACAGTGTGCTTGCTTACATTAGAACAAATGCCATGTTTCGGCCGTGGGGGGGGGAGCGGCGCGGTTTGCAAAGCCCCCCTCCCCCCCTCATTCTCTAAATCGCCGTCATCTATTGGCAGCTTTTGCGTCTCGGCGCATCTATCCGTCAAATTTCGTCGGTCCTCATCCCCCCCTCCGTTGGTACCCCCATCCCTCGCCTTCGCTCCTTCGTGTCCCCAAAGAGCAGCTCCAGATCCTTCTTCTCGCCGCTGTGGTACACCATATCGAAGAACACGCCCCGCGCCCTGTACAGCTCGGCCGGGCGCCCGGCCTCGACGACGCGCCCGGCGGCCATGACCACCACGGTGTCGTAGTCGGCGATCGTCCGGAGCCTGTGGGCGATGGTCACGAGCGTGCGCTCGTCGTCGACCTCGCGCCGCAGCACGGCCTGGATGCCCCGGTCCGTCTCGTAGTCCATGCTCGCCGTCGCCTCGTCCAGCAGCATCAGCCGGCTGCCCCGGACGAGCGCGCGGCACAGGGACAGCACCTGGCGCTGCCCGTGCGAGAAGTTCTCCCCCTTGGCGTTGACCGTCGTCGAGAGCGCGAGGCCCGAGGCGTCGGGCGCCAACGCGACGGCCGTCGCCGCCGAGGCCTCGGAGTCGGCGTTGGCGGCGTCGGCCTCCGAGTGGTACCGGAACGACGCGATGCCCTGGCACGACTCGAGCGCCCTCTCGAGCACCGGCGCCGCGATCGTGCCCGTCGGGTCGAGGTTCGACCGCAGCGTGCCGTTGAAGAGCACCGCCTCCTGCGGGATGATGGTCAGCGCCTCGCGGAGGCGGCGGCGCGGGATCCTGGTGATGTCGATGCCGTCGTAGAGAATCTGGCCCGAGACGATGTGCGTGAAGCGTAAGAGGGAGAGAACCAGCTATACGATTGATAGAAAAGAGAGATTTAGCATGATTTTTACCTTTTCGGACAAGGGGGGGGGCAAAAAAAGAAGAAGAAGAAGAAGAAGAGGAAGGAAATCAGAACGAAATGGAAGCGTACCGTAGACTTGCCGCTGCCGGTGCGGCCCACAATGGCAACTCTCTCTCCGGCCTTGAACTTGAGGTTGACGTCCGTGAGGATGTTGGGTCCGTCCTCGTCGTATCGGATCGTTGCGTTGCGGAATTCGATCTCGCCCGTCGACGGCCAGCCCCGGGGCACAACGTGCGAGGGGTCGTCGGTAAACTCGCCCTCTTCGGGGTACGAGTCGTCCGCCTTCTCCTCGGGCTCGAGGCCGGCGTACTCCTTGATGCGAACGAACTGTTCCTCGTTAGGCACTCTGCGCTCAGGCCGTTTGTATTATCGGCATGTTGTGACGCTCCACTTACGCTTTGCAGCTCGACCTCGAGATCGTTCATGCTACGGACCAGTTGCAGGATGGTCTGGCTCAACCCCGTGGCGTTGTGGAGCGAGAAGCCCACGAGGCCGGCGCCCACGACACCGGCCTTGGACACGGCGATGATGCCCGCGCTCAGCCCGACCAGGGCAGTCACGACGTCCACGCGCATGGCCACCCATCGGTTGCAGTTGAAGTTGGCCTCCGCCGCCTGCGACCAGACGCGCAGCTTGTCCGCCAGGTTGTTGCCAAACGTCTGCGGCATGCCGCTCCTCGCGCGGATGATGGACAGCCCGGCCAGCGTGTCGGCGAACTGCGAGAAAATGGGCGACTGCGCCGACGCCACCAGGCGCTTGATGGTGACGGCGGTACGCGTGTAGATCTCGCCCACGACGATGCCGGCTGTGCAGGTCACGGCCGCGGGGAGCATAAAGATGGGCATGATGGAGCTGATGGCAAAGATGCGGATGACCAGCGAGATGCTGCTCTCGAGGAACGCGCGCAGCTGCGGGCTGACGGTCAGGTCGAGCGACGACATGTCGCTCGAGAAGCGGTTGATGATGCGGCCGACGGGCGTCTTCTTGTACCACGCCAGCGAGACGCGCATGACGGCGCGGATGAAGTCGTTGTGCAGCCTGCGGGCGGCGTGCCAGGCGCCGTTCTCGAACACGAGGAAGACGATGGCGTAGAGGGCCGACTCGGTGACGGTGACGGCGGCATAGATGCCGAGGTAGAAGGCGATGTCGACGGCGACGTCCTTGCTGTACGCCTCGACCCAGACGGAAAGCCAGAGGGAACCGCCCATGACGGCCAACTGCGAGATGAACATCATGACCATGCAGAAGACGGCGTACCACGGGCCGCCAAAGTAAGTCATGTACTTGAAGACTGTTTCACCAATATATTCGTCAGCTCGGTTTCTTTGGCGAGAGAGAGAGAGAGAGAGACTGAACACTTACACATCAAGCGGGCGCTCTTCCCGCTGGCCCTCATCTCCTGCGCCACCACGTCCTTGGTCCCCTTGTCGTCCGCCATCTTGCTCCGGTCGTTGAGAGGATCTGTCTGCGTCTCGACCTCGGTGTCCGAGTTGTCAGACACGTCGGTACTCTCGCCTCCGCCGATGTCACTGGCAACGGCAACAGGGTGCCTGGCGACGCCGATGTTCTGCTCAAAATCTCTGATCGCACCGTTCTCGAGCGTGATGGCGACGTCGGCCTGCGCGGCAACCCACGGTTGTTGCGCCACCAGAACAACAGTCCGGCCCTTCAACAGGTCGGTGCAGAAACACCGCTCCCAGAGTGAGGCGGCGGTCTTGGCGTCAAGGGCCGAGAAGATGTCGTCGAGCAGGAGCAGCGGCGCCTTGGAGTACAGCGCCCTGGCCAGGGCCACGCGCGCCTTTTGGCCTCCCGACAGAGAGGCACCGTTCTCGCCGACGACAGTCTGGTCACCGTTGTCCATCTCTCTCAGGTCGACGGGTAGACAGCACGCATTGACGACGTCATCGTAGCGCACGGGTTCAAGGGGGCTATTGAAGAGGATGTTCTCCTTGATGCTCTCGTTCTGGAGCCACGCCGTCTGCGATGCAAACGCAACGTCCCTGGGCCGGGTGATGGTGCCGCTCTCCTTGACTGTCTCTCCCAGCACCGCCAGCAACAAAGTCGTCTTGCCGCTACCGCTGGCGCCCGACACGACGTTCAGCCCGCCCTCTACGAAGTCGACCGAGATGTCCCTGAGCTGGAACGAGGCCGTCTTGTTCCGCCGGAACGTCGCGTCCCGGATCCGCAAGGTCCCCTCGGGGTACTCCTCCAGCGGCGTCGTGCTTTGGAAGTACTGGTCCAGGCGGCCGATGGCGATCATGGCGCTCGTGATGTTCCTCGACAGGAAGCCGAGCTGGGTGACGTTGCGGCGAATGGTCTTGACTAGGTAGGTGGTGGTGAATGCCGTGGCCGCCGTCAGGGGCTGCTTGCGTACGCCTACGTAGAGGGTGAACATGGATATCATGGCAATGTATGGCATGAGGGCGGTGATCTGGTTGAGCGTCACGTAGATGAGCGACACGCGCCACAGGTCACGCTGCTCGTTCGCGCGCGCCTCCTCGATAGTCTTGATAATGGCGTCCTCCCATGCAAAGTACTTGACGGGGCGGATGGAGGCGAGGTACTCCGACACGAGCGAGATGCGAGAGTCCTGCGCTCTTCTCGCCTTCCTGGTCTGCCTGGCCATCAGCTGCGCCACGAAGACCGACACGGGCGCGGCGAGAAAAAGGATCGCCGTGCCCACGAGAGCAGGCCACCCGAGCATCTTGTAGAGCCCGACAAAGGCGATGATGGTGCCCGTGGGCACACCCATGGACACCATGACGATGTCGCGGGAGCCGAAGATGGCCTGCACGTCGGCGGCCATGAGGTTGGCCAGGCGACCGGCCGAGGTCGTGGACTGGCCGGGCTTCCCATCCCTCTTCTGTTTGTCCTTCTCGGAGTCTCCTTTGGGAGCGAAGATGTCCTCTTCGAGCTCCATGGAACCCATGGCCCGATGGTACAGCTCCTGGGTCAAGGCGGACCTCAGACGCACGACCAAACGAGTCGACGTGAAGACATACTGCTGGAACAGGACGGAACGAGACAGGGGACCGCAGAACATCAGAAGAAGCCAGAGCCAGGGACGGATCGGAGCGCCCTTGGGATCCGCAAGGTACGCCAGCAGCTGGTATAGACCGTAAGGCGCAATGAGCTCGCAGGCGTAGGCCGTGGAGATGTAGCATGCCATGAGCGTCACCTCGCTCCGCAAGAAGTAGAACAGGGTCCGGGTGGTCGTCACGCCCTTGATCCTCGCCTTCTTGATCTTCTCCAGCAGCAACAGCGGCTCGTCATACCACGGCAGGCGGGGCAGGTCGTCGAGGGCAATCTCCTTGCGGGCGCCCTTCCACATCAGCGGCGTGAGCCACTCAAACGTGAGATAGTACGTGGCCCAGCTGCAAGTCTCCTCGGGGGCGGGCCCGCGGGCCTCGTACCCCTCGGGCACGTCGTGGGTCAGCGACGGGGGCACCCACTCCCGCGGCGTTGTGATGGCGACGATGAAGGCAGCCGCCAAGCCCGCCAGGCCGCCGGAGACGGGGGCCGCGATGGCGCACTCGGCCGACGCTTCAACACACGGAAGGACGGATGAGGCGGCCAGGACCAGCAGCTCGGCCGTGATGACCAAGTTGACCTGGTGCAGCGCGACGTGCCGCCACTGCAGGTCGTTGACGAGCCTCGAGAGGCCGAGGACGAAGGCGTAGCCCACGGTCAGGGCGTTAGGCCAGGGCGTTTGGCCGCGGGCGCTGGCGAGGGAGAGGAAGGCCACGGCGGCGGCGCGGGAGAATTGGGCGGCAAGTTCCCAGGGCCATCTTATGGCTGCGGCGCGGATGTCGGGCCGCGTTGGTGGCGATGATGGTGACGACGACGATGATGGTGACGACGACGACGACGACGACGACGACGACGACGACGACGACGACGACGACAACGACGACGACGACGACAACGGTTTAGTACGGCAGCGGAGGAGGCGGTAGGCGGTCCAGAGGGCGGAGAGGACGAGAACAAGAAACTGGAGGTGGCCGGAATCGGCGAATCGGGTGACGTCGTCGATCCACGACAGTTGTCCGTGGCTAGGGTAGTTGAGGGTTTGTCAGTTTGTTCGGGTCCATGCCATCGATCAGGAACCAACGTTGAGTGAGTGTGGAGGGAGTATGAGAGTATGGGAGTAAAGATGAATGTGGGTGAGTGAGCGCGTTGCGCACCCAAATTTGATGCGGATGCGGATGCGCGCCTCGAAAATGCAAAAACAAGGTTCGGTTGAGTAAGGTTCAAAGTATGAATGGAATAAACGGCAAAGGGCTAGGTAATACATAGTACGATGTATAATAATACATATTATACGTATCCAGCGGGAAAAGACGGGTCGAGATGCGACTGCAACGTCTGCGCCGCCGATCCGGAGGGCGGAGGCTGGAGCGCACCTCGCCGGCGCCACGATGCGCAAATGCAGACGAGACGGGAAACCAACTAACTCGCCAACTCACCTCTGCAAGCTGGTTAGCAGGACCTGGGAACGCGAACGCGCCGTGGCCGCGAGCACAAAGGCTCGCTCGTAGAAAAAGTCCACCACCAACGTCATCGTCGCCGTCGGTTGTCTTCGTCGTTGAGGCCGAGGCCGGCGCGGGATGTCAGACTCGTGCACGACCGTCCCGGGAACTCTTTTGCGCTTCTGGAGGACGAAGGGGGGGGATCGTGAGCGGCGGGGATTTGTTGAAGATTATTGCGAGCACGTCATGGGTGACTTTTTGAGCGGAGAGAGCGCGGATGAGCTGATGGCAAGCGTTGCAGTGTTGTTGAGGTACTACGGCATACGACCAGGTCCTGATATAGGGCTGTAGCAAGCAGAAGATCCAAGGGCC